>VDFB02383535.1:0-14195 GCA_007258455.2 Sequoia sempervirens | reverse complement strand
CAATGCAATGCCAAAAAATATCAATGTGTGTGTAGGTTTGTATTACTCAAAATATCATTTCATTGCCTAAGGAAAAATACCAAATTGATGTTTTAAATTTCAATCTTCACATAGGCTCCTTTATTGCTACACATGCATATACAAGCATTATTTGAGCTCTAAACTATTCAAATATTAAGGATTTAATTAGCTATAAGATGGAAAGTTGTTTTTTAGACATAATCCATCATCTTTTACATATCTTTATTCACTCCTAGCACTTCAGATAAATTTGTGTAAATGAGACAAAAATGTGAATCTTTTATGACAAAGAAAATTCTTAAAAGGAGGGGGGAGAGAGAAAAGGTAGGGAAAGAGAATGCTTTGAATGTATAGAAAAGTATAACATTTTGATCATTATAACAATGAAACAAATCTTAAGTTTGAAGCATTAATATCATTTACAACATTTATGATCAAGAATGAATGTAAGTAGAGAAACTTTTGCATACCTACAGATGGTACAAAATTTTATGGTTAAGGCAAAGCCTCCCATCAACAACAAGATCCAAATATCCGTGTATTTATCTCAATTGAGTCTCTAAACCCTTCATAGTTCACAATTTTTCCACTAACCTGTTATGCACAAAAGTAAAATTGTAGAGTTATGTCACCACTAAAAGCAGAAGAAACAGAGCTTTGAAACCAAGTCCACACACAATACAATGTGGTATTCATACAAAGCCATACAAACAAAATAAACTCAGAACATTGGAATGGAAAAAAATTCAAATTATGATGTAGAGCATGGATTCAGGGTATAAAGAATCATTTTTCTGCCACCATAGTGAAAAGTTAGCACTTTCTTTCATCTCTGCATACTAGTTTGATGCTTCAAACGATGCATTTCTTATATTGAAAAGTGCATTACCTTATTGAGCTTCTCTTTGTTTCGAGAATAGTTTAATATTCTCTACTTAATAGGGCCAACCATGTGATGGTGGAAGCTCATTTCGCCCCTCCCCCTCACATCACTCTCAATTCCCCATACCCAATCATATAACATTAATTATTTATTCATCCATTAATAAAATATAACATTCATTCATCCATTAATAACATATAACATTCATTCATTAACATGTAACATTCATTAATTAACATATTCACATTCATTCATTAATATATAATATTCATTCTTTCTATTTTTACATATTATCAAAAATATGGTTGTCATGATATGATTACAATCACTTTTTTTTCTTTTTCTTTTTTAAAGCTACAAAAATCTGAAGTGGAGTATCATTTTCTAAATCAATATTTTTGCCCCCTTTATTTGTTCTGCCCTCTACTTATGATCTTAATGTACGCCTAGTCATCTGCTCATGATGTGGATGTCGCTGCAAGGGAGGTCTGTCGCAATAAGAAAGAAATGTTAAACATATATGTTTTATTATTATTGTTACAAGTATTTCATTAATTAAAAGAACATTAGAGTGGTTCTTTTTACCTGATGGGTTCACATCATGTTCCTGAAATTTTGTTATAGACTCATGCTCAACATGCTAAACACCCTCTAAATCCTAATCTGCAGTTGAAACATGAAAGGTTACATTAATTAATACACCAATTGAAATTAAATATGGTTAATAGAACATGAGAGTGGTCCTCTTTACTTGACGGGGCCACATCATGTTCTTGATCTTCTCTAGCCTGATCATGCTCAACACATTGATCACACTCTACATTCTCTAAAGTTGAAACAAGAAAAGTTACATTAATTAATACACTAATTGCAATTAAATATGTTTAAAAGAAGTTTAGAATGGTCCTATTTACCTGATGGGGCCACATCATGTTCCTGACCTTCTCTAGCCTAATCATGCTCAACATTTTTATCACACTCTACATGCTCTAAAGTATAGAGATGCACACCATGACCTTCATCTACAGGTTGTGCTCCACCCTCACTAGGCTACATTCCAATGTCATGTGTAGTATTATCATTGCTCGAATGTTTAAAACAAATAGGCATGTAATTTATTTATGGTGGAAATTAATATTGAATATATTGCACAAGTATTCAATTTTTAATAAACTTTATTGAGCTTATTTACCTACATGGTGGATGCAATGGAAGGTTGTGTTTTCCTAGTCAAGACTCTTAGGCGTTCATCCACGACTCCATAGCCTTGTTGGAAGGAAATATTCAGGTCATCTTCTGTGGGAACTCTATTGAATTCAGAGCCCTACATTTTTGCATAGGATCATGAATTTTGCTTCTATGGTGTGATAAAACCAAAATTGTTTTCAATTTATTATTTAGATACTATATTTCATTTATTGATACATACAATTCATGTGGCTAATTTCATATAACCACCAGAGCCAAGTTTGTGCTGCCCATGTTTTTCTAGTTTTTCCTTTGTTGCCTTTGATGTGTTGAGCAACCTATGAAAAGTTTGAAATACATTAGATTGTGTAAAAAGAAAGAGTAATCAATAAATAATTACATTGTTGATAGTATCACATACCTTCCTTGGCCTAGTGGTGTCTTTCTTTTTTTCTTTTCATCCTTCTCCTTTCCATCTGACACTAGGTCCTTCTACTCCCTCTCTGGAATCATGGGGGGATGCTCATACTTTTTGTTCTTCTCTAAATGTGACCTATATTGGTCCCGCACGTACTTTAGATAGGTACCAACTTTCTTAAGGACCTTGGTTCAGTTGAATTTTTTATCACCAAGAGCACAACTAAACGGTTAATGAGCTCATCTTTTAAATCTTGATTTTGGGCATTCCACCATGTATGTATGGTGGGACCGAATAGCTCCAATGTAATATCACTTAGATGTTTATAAAAAACATCATTTCCTACAAAATGATCATGGGATCAATAGTCTAAAAAGAGCGATCGATCAGTAAATTTCAATTGGATTATGTATAATAATAATTAAAACATTTTAAAGTACCTGGGACCTTCTCTATCTTTATGGGAATGAAATCCTCGGTCACCACAAATGTGACCAAAAATGTTCCCGTACTAGTAATACGGGAAGATCCAAGAAATGCTACTAAAATATCACTAGTACTAGTGGCCGCTGCATCCCCAGGTACATGTCCTAACACATGTTTTGGCATGTGTTCATTGTCAGAGGGTGCACTAATGGATGCTTGCATGGTATGTGTTGTTGACATTTCAGATGACAATATAGGCACAGATGATGGGGTCAGATGATGTGATGTATGCGTAGGAAGATTAGGATGGACACTTGTACCAACCCCTACTCCTCAGGAAGCACTTATAGTACCATGATCATGGCCAAGAGTATCATGAGGAAGCAAAAAATCCTATAAAAACAACACAAATTTTAGTTCATGACATAAAAGAGTACAAAATATAAAACCATGAATGAAATTATGTTATAATTAAACACCTCATGAAAAATTACTTGCAAGTTTTGTGATCTCTCATTAAATATTTTAAGCCTCTCTTATCTCATCTATTTGAGGCACTATGAATAACAACATAAGGTTTTCTTTAGTGCATTTTTTTGGGTCTTCTTTATTATATCGAGAGGGCTTGTTGAAGAAGCAATGTCATCATCACATAATATTGACTGTACCTCCCTATCAATGTTGTCGTCTACTATTGGTGCCTTTCCCTGATCAATCAACTGCAACAAGAGTATTAAAAATATTATCAAAATTAACCCAATAAACTTATCAAAACAACATAATGATAAAACATTTTTCTCGTATCTAATTTGTACAATTACAATGAGGTAAACCTATTGGGTAGAAGCGCATGAAGATAAATCGTGATCTGTGCTCTAGGCCGAAGCCTTGTCCGTACAATCAATGTTCCACAGTGACAAAAATTAAATATAAAAAAATATTACCGAAATGAAACCAATAGACTTACGAAAAAAAGCATAAGAATAAAATGGTATATTGGAGTTATTAAATGGAGGTTGGGTAAAATGGTACATAGTATGTACCACCCCCATAGTAACTGTGTTTGTAACTAAGTGATTCAAATTGTAATTGATTAGAAACTCTTCCCCTACAGCTATTGATTTTATCACACATACAAATACATGGTTTCCCTAGCATGCCTCAAATATACAATTGGGTTGCTTATTTGATGAACCAGGTTGTGTATTATTTATAAACGCTACAATATTCCTTGATGCTTTTGGCCTTCCATCAATGTACATAGCCACTCCTTTATTTTGATCCTTATCTTTTAGCTGTATATAATTTTTTGATAGTGCATACCTATGCATACTTTGTGTATATTGAACCAGTTGCATCCAATCTTTGTAACTATAACAGGGTCTGACATACTTCATCGATTTAGTAACTTTTTCGTAACAAACCTTTATGCCATCCATGCAAAATAGATCCAAACCATGTAATGATGATGGTGTTATGTGATATATCCTCTCGTTGACACAAAAATCAATGTTTATTGGAGGAAGTTCCTTGGGTGCCCATTGTTTCCGTAGATGTTTGTACCGCAAGGGCACCTCGACATTGCCTATGCTCTTATAATCATAAGAACATGTCCTCCCTTCAACAAGAAAAAATTCCATGCATTTACAGAATTTTCTTCTAATCTTTTGACCTCTAGTTGATCTCTCTCTTTTAGACATACTACATGTCTTGCTTTCCTCTTCTCTTCCTGAATTTCCTTCGCTCATGAAAGACAGATATGAAAAATACCTATTTGGTGGTACCTGCACTCATAAGGATGTTGGATGAAATTCTTTCATGGTGATGTGATCCTAAGGTGACATTATGATTAATCTATCATTTTATTGCTAGAATTTCATAGGTTATAAGGTAATCAAGTCTTGATAGGTTGCAAGTTATTGTTACTACCATCCAAATGTGTCCATCAAAAATCAAATCTACTTAACGTTTTAACTCCCAAACTTTGTAACAAGTGTTAAATGTGACTATGGTCCACCAGTTACACAACCAAGACCTAAAATGTATTCTCTAATTGTAATCAAAGGACTTTTACTCTTCATTCAAGTAAATAAACTTGAAGGGAAAAACCACCAAGTGGTTTATTGGACACCTAGATGACTAAAAATATCAGAAAATTTACATTTAATTTCCATATGTCTAAGTGGTTAATGGGGAGGGAGTGTGTACTAGGCCTGGTTAAGTCATCATAAGCTTATGCTTTGACAATAATTTTTTTTAAGTCATCTTAAATCTTCCTATGTCTAATTTCTAGGAGACTTTTGGTATGTTTTAAGGTAGGATGGTTGATGGAAGAGCCCAAAGAGCCTTTCTCCATGCTATCTAGGTACACATAGCAGCAGTCTTCTCTTATACAGCTGGACATGATTTAAAGAAATTTGCTAGGAATTATTCATTTAACCTAAGGTTTTCTCATAATGCCATCATTGGAAAAGTATGATCAAATTCTTCTATTATGAAGAATTGGTCTATGTGCCTCTAGTAATCACTATAAATGTTTGTAAGGATAAAATGACTAATTGCATCAGGTAGGAGAGAATCAACTTTGAGTTCTTCAAAGATTATATTCCTCTATTCATAATTTTTAAGGGTTGTGTGTGGAGGAGGTTATCACTACCAAGAAGGGAGGAGACCTTTCCTTGTATTCTTTTATAATTTTCATTATTCTTATTTATTTTACACTTACATTTACAAATACACATACATATGCATTTACTGTTTTCATTTATTTCTCATGTAGTTTAATAGTTTGATCAATTTCATATTATATGTGTTGAAGACTTTAGAATTTCAATTACATTAATTTATGGATATATTGTATCTATAACACTACAAAACCATATGCTCTTTGCATTTACACTTGCATTTAGAAATACACATTTATATACATAGATATAGATTTCTTTAATGATATGTTGCATTTATTGTTCTAGGAGAGCATCTAGTAATTGAATTTACATTTACATTTAAAAATACATATACATGCATAAATAGATACATAGATACATACATACATACATACATACATACATACATACATATATATATGTGTGTGTGTATGTGTATGTATATCATTTATATCCAGTGTTCAAAAACAAACCATTAGGTATGCACATGGATAAAAATTCATAAAATCAAATCTCTCATACATGTTTTGTTGAAGCCTAGGCTTGAACCTCTCATTTAACATGTTTTTCTTTATAAAACTATTGAGGACAATGACTATACCTTCTTTATTTCTCATCCTACACCCTATTCATGCATCCTACAATTACAACAGTGTCCATGGGGCCTCTTACACAAGCTACAGTAATCACAAAAAGTGTAAGAGCCCCTTTATATCATGTTTTGACTACAAAACCCTCAAAAATAGGGTAACTCAAATTATAATTTGTTGGTGAGTTGTATGGACAAAATCATTAGCACCAACTCATTCTTGGTGTCTTTTGAAAGAGAAGCGAATCAGGTTGTAGTTAAGTACAAACCTTATAGTGTCAAGGAGAATGAGGTGATCAATTTTGATTGGACAACTGATGAAGAGTACCAGAAATGGGTAAATGTATATTTAACTAAGGAAGAGTGAAAAGGAGTAGGTTACTAACGGTTGAAAAATTAGTTGTTGCAGTTACAACAGATTCCAGTTTTTTTTTGTAGTGATAGTCTAGGTGTGGAATTCTTGAAGTTTTTTGTTGCTGCATCAACCATTCTCAGCGGGCACGATGAACAAGAAGATTTTATGGGGAGATTTTTGTTGTAACAAATTTTTGGAATATCACAAGGCGGTCCAATTGGTTGGTGGAACATGTGCTTTTTGGCTTGATGCTTGTTTTCTCCTTCTTTTTCTATAAGAAGGATTTCAAGGCCAGAAGTATGGGTTAGAAAGTAAGATATTTTTGGTCAAGTCTAGATGAAGTTGCAGAGCAAATTGTAAAGTTGATGGTTTTAGGGAAAATGCAATTTAGGTTTTGAGTCATTCTGTAGTAGGTTTTGAATTCATGGGGATTTGATGTTTTATGATAGTACTAGCATTTGAATTGATATGATTAATTCAAACTCATGTCTCTCCATTGTACAGGCATATCTAAATTTTGAATAAAATGATCATGGGTTGTTTTGTTCATCTCACTGTTGTGGTGTGTATGATTATTGTTTTAGGTTTAATTCAAGGAATTATTTAAAATACTTGAATGGGATTGTAGGTGGATATGTTATGTATAAGGATTTCATAAGTAGTATTGGGTTAGAATACATATTGATGAGATTGTAAAGAAATGTTATTAAGGATCTTATATGTTATGTGTTAAATCTATCATAAACCATTAGATGCTTATAAATTTGATTCCTCCAATGGATATATGGCACTGATCTAAGTTGTACTTATTCGTATGGCTCAGTATTTATTTTCCTTTACCTAGAGCTTGCTACAAATTGCAAATCAATGACTATCTTATACTATGAATTGTTGTTGTAGTTATCTCATGCTCCAAATAGTTGATATTATTGAGAAAAAACCAATTCTATTTAGTATTATCCTATTATGTTGAGTTATTAAATGATATTATCTGTTGTTGTTAATGTTGTTTATGATGATCGTGCAGAGGTTGTAAACACATTAAGGGATCACCCTCCTGGGTCTTGCAGAGCCCAAAGTGTAGGAGGTCTTTCAAATCCTCGTTAGTTGGTCTAGGTCCTTTGATCTTCCCTTTATTGGAATTGGCAATTCCATAGGTAGATTAGAAGATCAAGTCACTTACTGTAAAAACAACCAACACCTTGCATATGTTTGTAGTGGAGGTATTAAAGAAGAATTGTATGTCTCTATTTCCATTCATTAGATCTACCTTAGCCTACCATATACTTGGGATAAGTCTACAATTGCTTTAGACTCATGCGATGAAGGCTATGCGTGATGAAATCCTAGACCTCAACCAAGATGTGGGTAGATTATGGGAGTTTTTCCAAGACTTGAGGCTAGTTGATAAAAATGTGAAAGACTAAGGTATTTTGTTTTTTGTCTTATCTTATACCATTTTACGAGAATGGGGGTGCCAATGTATGAGAAGATATTTGGAAGCTAGGAATGAAAATTGAAGGTTAAAGAGAATGGGGGTGCCAAACTTCCAGTACTCATTGCCCCTTGGTAGTCGATTTTCCCTGAGTGCCCTCAACCTTGTCCTTAGCACTGGTATTGACCTTGTTTTCACTCCTCCAAACTCTTCCTCAGTGCTGATAGTGACCTTGTTTTCACTCCTCCAAACTCTTCGTCGACGCTTGTATTGTCCTTGTTTTAACTCCAAACTCTTCCTTGGTGCTGGCATTGACCTTGTTTTTACTCCAAACTCTTCCTCGGTGTTGGCATTGACCTTGTTTTCACTACTCCAAACTCTTCCTCGGCACTGGTATTGACCTTTCACTTCTCCAATTTGATGAGCTACAACATGGTTTCATTAGGTTTTACAATATGTTAATTAAGTTCAAAATTTTGGTGCCATTTAGATAGGTTTTAATATTCTACAATATAGTGAAGTATATATTAACTATACTTTACATAATAAATAATATAATTATTAAACTTATTATAATTATATATTATATTCTTTAACAAAATTATTAAATACGTAGAAAATTATTATAATTAATAATTAATAATAAGCATATTTTTATATAATACAAAATATAATTAATATAATATATATTTAATATAATAGTAATATATATTAATATAAGAGAGAGAAACTTAATTTTGATTGGTTGTTTCATGTCAACAATCCAAGCATGGCATGTGTCTTTGGGGAGTTATGCTCAAGGTAGCATGCCATTTGATTAAAGATATTTTAAGACCTCTTCAATGTACCCATTGCACACTTAAGGAGACAAATATAAATATAGGGAAGAAAATATAGAGAAAGAGGGAGAGAATGAAAAAAATACAAATAGAAAGGGAGACAAAGAGGTAGAGAGGGGTAGAGAGATAAAGAGATAAGGATGAATAGATAGAGATATAGGGAGGGTGATTGATATATCTCTCCCTGTCACTCTCTATATCTCTATATCACCCACTATCTATGTCACTCCCTCTTCCCCCTCTATCTATTGAGCTATCTCTCCCTCTCCCACCATTCTCTCTCATTCACTCCATCTCTCCCTCCATCTCTCCTACTCTATATCTCTATCTCTATTTCTCTTTTTATCTCCCTCTCACTCCTCTCTCTATCTCTTTCTATCGATATCCCTTTCTCTCCCTTCCTCTCTCTATCTCCCCCTCTCTATCTCTCACCATCTCTCCCTCCCTATCCCCCTTTCCCTTGACTCTCTATCTCCACCTCTCTTCCTTTCTCTTCCCGTATATCTCCATCTCTCTTTCTCTTCCCATATATATCTATCTCTCTCTTTCTCTCCCCATCTATTTCTATCTCCGCATATATTAACTAAGAAGCCATGCAAGCATACAACAGTATGTGTTGGTAAGACTATAATAGTGTTTTATTAAACTATAAGTAACACTTATCTTTCTAATGTCAAGCCTTCTTATTAAAATAGTGTTTTATTAAACTATAAGTAGATTATTGTCACCACTCTTCATTCAACATGAAATTCCAAATGTAGCAATTGTTTTGTTGCTTTTTTCAAGTTTCATTAAACAAGATATTTACTGGGTTGAATAAAGTTGTGTTATGACCCTTCATCTCTTTAAAATAATTAGACAATATTAGCGAGATCAGGAAGGGGAGAAAACTAAACTCCTACAAAATAGGGGTAGTTGTGGATTTGTTGGTTTTCTTTGTATACTGTATACTTAGTTCCTCTAGGATAAATAAGCCACTTTAGATCATTTTCTTAGTTGTGTATCGTAACTAATATAGAGTAAGCTTTTTCATTTTAATTGACTACTACATAATAGTTTATCTATTGAAATAATTGTTTCCATTATTTGTACTTTTTATAGTGGAATACAAATCATATTTAATTTCATGCCAATATACTTCTTTCATAAAGATATTTTTTTGAAACAAGTGCTTCATAACCCATCTAATCAAATCATAATTAACCTATAAAAAAGGCAATAGGAATTTTCTAAAGGAAAGAACACTTGACCCAATCATAAGTGTATGGCTTTTGAATAAAGGAGTGATCCACCTTAGCAATAAAAAATACCTAATTTAGACCTAGGTATGTGTAGGATCATGATGGGCCAAAAAGTGGTAACATGAAAAAAGTAGTGTTTTGAACTTGCCAAAAAACACAGAAATTCCGAGTTGATTTTTTTTTGGGGTTGGGTGTTAATACATTGCTCCATAGCAATTCCCAATCCAAAGTACTACAAATTGGATATCCGATTTTTTTTGGATATCCAATTCATGTCTAATATCTAATTTGAAAAACATTTTAAAATGTAATATTTTGGTGCTATAAATCGGATATTCGATTTTTGCATACATATACCCAAGAGTAATTAGGAGGTGGAGGGTGGGAGAGAGAGAGAGAGAGAGAGAGAGAGAGAGAGAGAGAGAGAGAGAGAGAGAGAGAGGGGAAGAGAGAGAGAGATAGAGAGAGGGGAGGGAGATAGATATATAAGAGAAAGAATTAGGAGGGAGGGGAAGGGTAGAGAGAGAGAGAATTAGGAGGGGGAAGGGAGAGGGGAAGAGTGTTGAGGGTAGAGGATAGAACATTTAAGGGCTTAGGGTTTAATGGTTTATGGTTGAGGGGCTAGGAGGGAGAGACTTGAGAGAGAGAGAGAGGGAGGGAGTGGGAGAGAGATAAAGGAACGGAGGGTTAAGGGTAGAGGGTAGATGGTTTAAGGGTTAAGGGTTTAGGGTTAAGGGGAGAGAGATAGAGGGATTGAGTGAGTGAGTGAGAGACCTAAGAGAGGAAGAAGGGGTAGGATATTGAAGTTACTTGAGAGAGAGAGAGGGAGGGAGTGGGAGAGATATAGAGGGAGGGAGGGTTAAGGGTAGAGGATAGATGGTTTAAGGGTGGAGGGGAGAGAGATAGAGGGAGTGAGGGAGTGAGAGAAAGAACTAAGAGAGGGAGAAGGGTTAGGAGGGAGAGATTGAGATAGAGTGACTGAGTGAGTGAGAGAGAGACCTGAGAGAGGGAGTGGTGCTAGGATGGAGAGACTTGATAGAGATAGAGGGAGGGAGTGGGAGAGACACAGAGGGAGACAACGTTAAGGGTAGAGGGTAGAGGGTTTAAGGGTTTAGGTTAAGGTTAAGGGTTTAGGGTTTAGGTTATGGGTAGAGGAGAGATAGAGGGAGAGGGAGGGCTAAGGGTAGAGGGTAGATGGTTTAAGGCTTAGGGTTAAGGTGGAGAGATGAGGGAGTGAGTGAGTGGGAGGAGAAAGACCCAAGAGAGTAAGAGACTTGAGATAGAGTGAGGAGTGAGAGAGAGAGAGACCCCCAAAGGGAGTGATGCTAGAGGAGAGAATTGAGAGAGATAAAGGAAGGAGGGTTAAGGGTAGAGGGCTTCATGGCTTTAGGGTCAGGGTTGGCGGAGAGAGACAGAGGAGTGAGTGAGAGAGAGAGACCTAAGAGAGGGAGAGGAGGTAGGATGGAGATACTTGAGAGAGAGAGAGGGAGGGAGTGGAAGAGAGATAGAGGGTAGATGGTTTAAGGGTTAAGGGTTTAGGATTTCTGGTTAAGGGTAGAGGGAAGATAGATAGAGGGAGTGAGTGAGAGAGAGAGAGAGAGAGAGAGCTGAGAGAGGGAGTGGTGCTAGGAGGAAGAGACTTGATAGAGAGAGAGGGAGGGAGTGGGAGACAGGTAGAGGGAGACAAGGTTAAGGGTTTAGGGTTATTATTTTATAATTTTCATTATTCTTATTTATTTTACACTTACATTTACAAATACACATACATATGCATTTACTGTTTTCATTTATTTTTCACGTAGTTTAATAGTTTGATCAATTTCATATTATATGTGTTGAAGACTTTAGAATTTCAATTGCATTAATTTATGGATATTTTGTATCTATAACACTACAAAACCATATGCTCTTTGCATTTACACTTGTATTTAGAAATACACATTTATATACATAGATATATATTTCTTTAATGATATGTTGCATTTATTGTTCTGGGAGAGCATCCAATAATTGCATTTACATTTACATTTAAAAATACATATACATACATACATACATACATATATATATGTGTGTGTGTGTGTGTGTGTGTATCATTTATATCTAGTGTTCAAAAACAAACCATTAGGCTTGCACATGGATAAAAATTCATAAAATTAGATCTCCCATACATGTTTTGTTGAAACCTAGGCTTGAACCTCTCATTTCACATGCTTTTATTCACAAAACTCTTGAGGATAACAACTATACCTTCTTTATTTCTCATCCTACACCTTATTCATGCATCCTAAAATTACAACACTACTGGATTTGACACCATTTTCCAACGGGCGTTCATTAATCGTTCGAAAAATCTCTATCAGAAGAGTGACGAAATGGTGAAAATCTTTCCGTCATTTTTTTGTTGCAAGGCCAATGACAAATTACATGTCAAAATAACGGTGAAGAATCATCGGTCGACGGCATCGTGAAATACCTCGGGATTTTCTCAGAATATCGACGAAAACTTTGTTTATCCACCAACGAATTACACTAGAAGTTTGTCATCGGTTTGACGAAATGGGCAAGCAGTAGCATGGAAACAACAGAGGACGTTCGTCGAAATAGCGATGAAATACTAAAGTAGTAGCGTCGAAAGAACACCAAAATTTCATCGAATGTGCGATGAAATAGGCAAGTAGTAGCGTCGGAACAACACCAAAAGTTCGTCGACTTTGCGACAAAATTAGCAAGGAGTAGCGTTGGAAGAACACCAAAAGTTCGTCGAAAGTGCGACAAAATGGCAAGTAGTAGTGTCGAAACAATGCAAAAAATTCGTCAACTTTGCGACAAAATTAGCAAGGAGTAGCGTCGGAAGAAGACTAAAAGTTTGTCGGAAGTGTGACGAAATGGGTAGGGAGTAGCGTGGTAGCAACGCCAAAATATCATCGGAAGGGCGACGAAATGCGTAGGGAGTTACGACGAAATTGTCATCATAGCTATAGCAACTTTGTCGAGCCTTTCTATTGATTCGTCGGTGGTTATCGTCAAAATTGCGACGAAGAAGCAAAATTTTAAAAAATATATATATATTCATGGAAATGTACCATTGCGGAGATTGACGACTGAACATACATACAGACTGCATATTGGTTTGATGCTTCAAACGATGCATTTCTTATATCAAAAAGTGCATTACCTTATTGAGCTTCTCTTTGTTTTGAGTATAGTTTAATATTCTCTACTTAACAAGGCCAACCACATGACAGTGGAAGCTCATTTGCCCCCCCCTCACATCACTGTCAATTCCCCATACCCAATCATATAACATCAATCATTGATTCATCCATTAATAAAATATAACATTCATTCATTAACATATAACATTAATTAATTAACATATTCATATTCATTCATTAACATATAATAATCATTCTTTCCATTTTTATATATTATCAAAAATATGGTTGTCATGATATGATTACAATCACTTTTTTTTTGTTTCTTTTTTGAAAGCTACATAAAGCTGAAGTGGAGTATCATTTTCTAAATCAATATCTATCCCCCATTTAGTTGTTCAGCCCTCTGCTTGTGATCATAATGTACGCGTAGTTGTCTGCTCATGACGTGGACGTCGCTTCAAGGGGGATCTGCTGCAATAAGAAAGAAATATTAAACTGATATGTTTTATTATTATTGTTACAAGTATTTGATTAATTAAAAGAAAATTAGAGTGGTTCTCTTTACCTGATGGGTCCACATCATGTTCCTAAAATTTTGTTATAGACTCATGCTCAACATGTTGAACACGCTCTAAATCTTGATCTGTAGTTGAAACATGAAAGGTTACATTAATTAATACACCAATTGAAATTAAATATGTTTAAGAGAACATGAGGGTGGTCCTCTTTACTGGATGGGGCCACATCATGTTCTTGATCATGCTCAACACGTTGATCACGGTCTACATGCTCTAAAGTTGAAACACGAAAGATTACATTAATTAATACACCAATTGCAATTAAATATGTTTAAAAGAACTTTAGAGTGGTCCTCTTTACCTAATGGGGCCACATCATATTCCTGATCTTCTCTATCTTGATCATGCTCAACATGTTGATCATGCTCTACATGCTCTAAAGTACCAGGATGCAC
>VDFB02383534.1:0-159068 GCA_007258455.2 Sequoia sempervirens | reverse complement strand
TACAAGCATAATAAATATGTACATACAATCCTACCTACATGCAAGCATACATGTACATATGTACATACAATCTTGCATACATACATACATATAAGCATACATACATACATGCATTGATACATACATACATACATACATGCATACATACATACATACAAGCATGCATGCATACATACATACATACATACATACATGACACACAAGCATACATGTACATATAAACATACAAATATATAAACATACATTCAATAGAGTAGAATTGAACACAAAGCAAGACATAACGCGAGTGCGTTATAACACGCTCGCGTTATGTCTTGTTAGACATGTCTTGCACAAACACAAAAACCATGTCAAAACTAAGATATAACACAAGCACGTTATAACACACTCGCATTATATCTTGCTTTGGGAATCCCCAAGCCTTGGGCTTGGTATTTTCCTTGGAATACCAACCCAAATGCTTGGAAGGCCTTCCCAATGACCAGAGACGTGTTTTTGAAAATTCTACAATATTTCACATAATTGGGTTCATGCTCACCGTTAGGATTGCACATGTTTCAATGTCGAACAAATCAAACACCTGGGTAATGTTAGGCTCTCTCTTAGCTATCTAATGATGTAATTTTTTTCACTTTTTGACAGTGTTAAGCATTTGATCTATAATTTCTTTTATTTTTGTCTCTTTTTTGGAAAAAACTAGTGTTTGGTGTTTTTTTCGTTATAAATTAACTGTTCATCAAAATTTAAAATAAATTACATTTTTAGAAACTAGACTCCATTCTACACATATTAATTTTTTTTTTTTCAAGTAGTTTCCAAAATTTGTAGGGGTAGCACAACCAAACATGTGTTAACACCATTAATCATTTAAGTACACACTTCATTTTATCCAATGATGACTCACAGACTGCACACAACACTTAAACACAATATGGAGTAATCCATCAACACCTTAAAATCCAACAAAACCTTTGCAACAAATTTCACCTGAAGAACACACTCATTCTGTACAACTAGTTAACCTTCCACATACTATAGTTGACGAATCCAACCTTGCATAGCACCAAAAATCAAACAACTCGGAATGAAGATAGATATGATCAATATAAGCACACTCCCAAATCTGCAAGACCAAAAGCCATACTACAGAGAAATGCGGAGCAAAACCATTTCTCCTAGACAACACTGCTTCATAGTTCACACATTGGTGAACACTACTTATTTTGTCGAACAATATAGAACATGAAAATATAGATATAGCACCTCTAAACACATCTTATCAACATATACAAATCACACAAGTAGATCTTCAATACAGAAGAAATGCGGAGAAAAACACTAAACACTACTCTGCCATATTGAACGCACTTTACCACACTGTTTCCTCTTCTATTTAGATTTTCTCAAAAGCACTTAGAAACCAAGCACCACAAACATCATCTTATCATCTACAACACTTGTTCATCACAACCAAATCAATTGCAATACAACAACTCAACCACACACATGCTTATCAAGGCAACACTAGAGGTTGAAACTAGTGAGAATACTAATGCCTTGACATAATGCAGCTAATCAAAGCATCTCCTTAGGTTGACATCAATGAAACAAAAAAGATCTATTGACATCAATGACAACACAAACTTCCAACATAGGAAGCAATTCTTCTTTTTTCTCAATGATTTCTTGGACAACTTTTGATTTTTTTTTCTTTCTTCAAATTTCTATTTTGTGACATGTGACCAATGGATGTAAGCAACTATTGTTGTGACTACATAAATCTTTGCATCATCTTTTGCAAGATTTTTTTAACACTTGGTTGCTCACGTATCCTAGGACTCTCATGGTACTTCTTTGGTATTTGTTCTTGCTTTTCTCTCTTCATGTCCTTTCGTTGATTCATGTATTGATTCAAGGACAACTCATCTCTAACATGCCATGGAAGTGTATAGTACTCTTCATAAGCAACCTTTACATCATCAATCCTATGTGTTGCCATAACTCCAAAAAATTTGAATTACATACCCAATAGGCTGGCAAGATACATGGCTCTGATACCATTGAAATATCCCAACTAGGATATTGCCTTAAAATCTAAAACAAAAAGTTGAATGCTGCCCTAGATTTCTTTACTTTAATTTTTCTGTTGTAACCCTAGCAATCTAAGTTTTGATTTTATGTTTGTAGATTTGATTGCATGCTTATTACAACCACTTATCATGTCAAATAACTCATAAACATCATGCCAAAATGTGTGCCAAAACCCTAAATGAATTATATAATAAAATAATCATGGATCCAATGCCAAAATGATACCAAAATGATATGAAATTCAACTCAAAAGTTTACTGTTATAAATCAAAATGTAGAAGTCTGAAAGTACATCAAAACATGGGAAAAACCATGACATGCCCAACAATTACTATTGTCCAAATCAGATTGAAACCCTAGGTCTACACATACCAAGTGGTGATAAATAATGCACAAATACCCCTCCAAATAATGACACTCCAATTTGCCCTAGGGATGTGCAATGAACACCAAGTTCCCTCCAAAGATGAATTCTCCCTTCACAAACAGGTCTAAAAATGTTGTTCCAAAACTAGCTAGGATTCGTTGCTCCAATTGGGTATTACTTCACCACAAAACCTAGCAATCTCCTCCAAAATAGTGGTGTTTCAACTAAAGGCCAAACCCTATGGCAATGAGGACACAAGCACCAAGAATGCTGCTCCAAAGTAGGCGCCTAGGTCTACAAATAAAAAACTAGGGTTTGTTTATCCTAATGATGCTAGACTTCTCCAAACTACCCAACAAACTCACCTAAGGTTGGCACTCAAATCCTAAGAAGAAACCCTAGCAACATGGAGGTAAGATGCACCCAAAATGTTGGTCAAAGATGATGAATTAGGATTTCTCTACTGCTGGTGCAAATCTAAATCAAAACACAACTCCAAACTTCCTCAAAATGCCCAATTTTGCCCTCCAAAATGTGCCAGAAAGTCTAATCTATAAATCTAATTGGGATTTCTTGTCTTCTTCTCCAAATGACACCAATGAAGCACATGTAGACCTATGTTATGAAGTCTTCCCAAGATGGGATTGGGTTTTCGTACAACTCGCCCTTTATTCTCAAGGGTTTTAGTCCATGGAATAAGCTACCCAAAAGTGCAGTCCGTAAAAGAAATAAGTTCACACAATATGTTGATCATCAAATGCCATAACCAGTCCTATTTATACCAAGCTTGCTCCTTTTTTCCAAATAGGCCAACCCCTTTCCAATTTCACGTGGGCCCCCAATTTCTATTTTAATTTTGCATTTCACTTTCTTTTATTTCACTAATTGAGGCGCACCACTTTAGGAATTAAAATGTTATTATTTTATTATTATTTTTTCCATCATTTATCCTCCAAAAAGGGTCACCCAACATCTTTAAAAAATCATTAAAATATTTTGGCGTCACCAAAAATAGCAACAAATTATGGGGAGATATTTTCTAAGTTTGCTAAGCCAAATAAAAATTAATTGAGCCATAGAGAATTATTTTCCAATTATATAAGGCTCAATCCACCTTACCTTACCTCATGAATTAGCCTATGGGAATGATGAATATACTACTTCTTTATTTCTCTATGCTAGGTGATCATGTTGAAAATGGGGACATTACAAATAAGAGCGGTCTCTTCCAACTCAATTGAATTCTTGGTGATAAAGTCTATTACATCTATAAAAATCTCCATTTCATCTTTTTGGTCCCCTGCAGCCATCACACCTTGTTGATTGTTGTCTTCTTTTTGAAAATCTTGATCTGGAATGCTACTCGCGCTTTTTTGTTTTTTCCAACTTTTTTGTCATATTTGTTTTATTTTAGACATATACATGTACCATTTTCACATTTTATTTATTTATATAGTATTATTATACTAATTATAATATAATTATATTAATTAAACTATTAATCTTTAAAAAAAATTATTAATATATTATATATAATATTTAATAATATATATTATTAATATAAATAAAATGTTATGAAGTTTCATTTAGTTTGAATTTTACATTAATTTGAATTTCTTATAATCTATACATTTCATATATTTTTGACTCTAATATATATATCAAAAAAATTCTATGTAATTTATTTTTAAAATAAAACTTATTATATAATAATAAGTTTTATAATCTTTTATTTATTTTTTATTAAATAATTATATAAAACTTATTATTTAAAAAAATAATAATAAGTTTTATAATCTTTCATTAAAATTAAATTAAAAAATGAATAAACTTCAATAAAGCGAATTTGTTTTTGTTTTATAAGTTTTTTTTGCGTTATACAATGAAAGCAATGAAGGAATATTCTATGTAAATTTTTTGAAGCTGCATTGAAAATGACATGGAGGTGGAAGTCATGCTACTTTTTCTCTTGTTAATTAAAATAAAATAAAATAAAATATATACATATACATATGAAAAATGGAAATATTAAATTTAAACTAAAATTAAATTACTTATAATTTAAACTAGAATTAAATTACTTATAATTTAAACTAAAATGAAATTACTTATAATTTAATTTAATATATAATATAAAATACACTATTTAGAAATATATACTCATACAAAATGTTAAAAATAATTTAATTTTAATTTATTATTATATAAGTTTTGTTTTTAAATAAATATAATTTTTTCTGATAATTATATTATATTAAATTACAAAAATGGATAAACACAAACTTCAATAAAGTGAATTTGTTTTTAAATAAATATAATTTATTTATTTAAATTCAAAAAAATTATATGTAATTTAATTTTAAAATAAAAATAATTATATAATAATAAGTTTTATAATCTTTTATTTATATAATTTAGTTTTTTAAATTAAAAAAAATCTATTTGATTTATTTTTAAAATAAAAATAATTATATAATAAGAAGTTTTATAATCTTTTATTTATTTTTTATAAAATAATTATATAAAACTTATTAAATATTTCAAAAAATAATAATAAGTTTTCTAATCTTTTATTTATATAATTTAGTTTTTTAAATTCAAAAAAATTCTATGTAATTTAAAAAATGGATAAACATAAACTTTAATAAAGCGAATTTGTTAATAAATATAATTTATTTATTTAAATTCAAAAAAATTCTATGTAATTTAATTTTAAAATAAAACTTATTATATAATAATAAGTTTTATAATCTTTTATTTATTTTTAATAAAATAATTATATAAAACTTATTAAATATTTAAAAAATAATAATAAGTTTTATAATCTTTTGTTTATATAATTTAGTTTTTTAAATTCAAAAAAATTCTATGTAATTTAAAAAATGGATAAACATAAACTTCAATAAAGTGAATTTGTTTTTAAATAAATATAATTTATTTATTTAAATTCCAAAAAATTCTATATAATTTAATTTTAAAATAAAACTTATTATATAATAGTAAGTTTTATAATCTTTTATTATTTCACAGTTGGAAGAGCAATTATCTTAGTGCAACAAAAAGCAAATAATTCGGGATGGAGAAAATAAAAGCAGTAAATCTACAGGAAAAGCAAATAATTGGGGATGGAAAAAAGAAAAGCACATCTACAAAGGAAAGAGGCACATAGGCAAAGAATAGGAGAAAATCTGATAGACATTCTAGCAACTGCTTTATAAAGGATTTGTTTTGAGTTCTTTCCATTCAAGCTTTGAAACTGGTTAATTAAAGCTACAATATGAGTATGTTTGAGCCCTGAGCTTTAAATCAAATATGAATTCAATGCCACGTTTACATATATACTTCACAACTCTATTAATGGAGTCATGGTTTAGAGTATTTTCTCTAACAAGAGACTCTAGAGAAATAGTTAAAGTTATGGTGTCTTATAAAACTTGTATACAAGAAAAGTGAAAGGTAACAATTCATAGTGTTCATATTTACAAGAATACAATGCTATCACAATTTATGTATACAATGCTATCACAATTTATGTTTAGATGTCTGCAATATTCGATGTGCTTTGTGAGGAATAAGACTTCAATTCTTCATCATTTACTTAAATATGCTTTTCTAATTTGTTGCATTTCAAGTCTATTAGTTATGTTATATTTGTTGTAGTTGTTAAATGATTTTTTTATTATTTCTTTTGTTACAACATACTTATCTATTTGTAATATTGTTTGTTCAATATAAAATAATAATTCAAGATCAAGACATCATAAATTTTTGATGTTTTTATTAAACTACTTTCCTAAGTATATTATTTTAGTGAGGATGAGGTTATCTCTCTTCTTTTCTATTGGATCAAATATTTTTTTCTCATTAAAAAATATCCTTTGTTTTTGCTGATTTCAAGTTTTTTGCAGGCTCTTTTTTCTTCCAACAACTTATCTTAGGGGTCAGCTATTGCCATTCAATGCTATGTTTGAAACTGTAGCAAGGATATGTTTATGGGTACTTTGTTTTTTTTTGGTTAAGAACCAACACCTGGATATGTAAGAATTATTTTTAAATGGCTCTTAATTCTTAAATAATTTGCAACTAGGTTTGTGCAACAAGTTTGTCATCGAGATCTGAAGCTGGAAAACACACTTTTTGGATGGAAGTCCTACTCTGCATCTGAAAATCTGTGATTTTGGCTATTCAAAGGTTTCATATATTCCTTTGTGTTCATTTATGTTTGATTATTGATCTCTTGACATCATTCGCAATTAAAGAGTTCTATTAACAAAAATACATGCAAATTGCTCTGGAACTTGCTTTACTGTCCAACATTTTCATCAAAGTTTTGACCTTTGACACAATGATTTTTTTTATTTTGTTTGATTAAACTGGTTTTGCATTTGTTTAGATGATGTTTTTCCCTTGTAGTCTTTGTTGCTTCACTCACAACCTAAGTCAACTGTTGGTACACCTGCTTACATTTCTCCTGAAGTTTTATCAAAGAAAGAATATGATGGGAAGGTAAGAGGGCTAATCCAAAATATTTAGTTGCATTCCAATTTGGCGGTTGGTGTGCAAGGAAATTATCCAAGTTGGTTATATGTTTTCTTTATTAAAATGGATAAATTTCTTAATCACATCTTTTTGAGTAAGAGTTTGATAATGCAAACTTCTACAGTAGAAGATTGAGTTTGGAAAAACCTTGAGGTTATTATTTTCATAGTTATTTGTTTGGCAATATAGAACTTGGGTTAGGCACCTAAACGCGGCAAAACAATGTGCTAAAGTGCTAGATTCTGGTAAGCAAAGGTTCACCAGACCTTCAATTTTTTAATAATCCAGTCAAATTTTATCACTACAAGTCTAGAAAGAGTTTGTAATTGTTTGTTGATGGTGAGAATGCAGTGTTCAAGTGTTCAAGTACTTCCACCCCATTAAGCTCCCAACTAAAGATGAAACCGGAGATGGAAGACCATTGTATTATTTCCCACACTCATAAGTACTCTCTCAAGTTTTCTGCTACATTTAAATGGTCTGATCGGTTCTACGGTGAATGAGAGAGGTAGTGTAGTGGAAACTGAATTAACTGTATCGGTGAATGAATTAAGTTCGTTCTTGCTTTATCTCCAAAAGAAATGCATGAAGTAAATGATTGAAATTGAATCTACTCCTCAAATTTTGTGCAATTTTGCATATGCTTGCTCAAACATAGTTGGACATTTATATTCAAATATGTGAATGCATATACACATATTTAGAATTTGATTATATAAAATTTTATTGTCAAAAGGAAGGGAACTTTATTCAAACAAGTCATAGACTTACTCTATGGTTGCACTGTCTAAAAATTTGAATAAAAACCCACAAAACATAAACATAATAGTATAATCAAATATTCATAACATTGAAGCAAACAAAAAGTAAATTAATAGAAGTAACACCTCAATACAAGGATATATGAATCAAATCAACATTGTTTACCATATGCATTTTCATTAAGATAGTATTTGAAAAATAAATGAAAGATTCGACAAATAAAAATGTGCATCTACAAAGAAACTTCAAATTGTTACATTATTTTTATCATAGGCATTAAAATTAAACTAAATGAATATATGGTTATAATTTATTATAGTGTCATGATGTGTGGGCAAAAGATGCATAGCCTCTCATAAGATTCAAAGTTCCAAATTATTGTAAAATAATTTACAATTGATCTATAGGATTTAAAAAGAACAATGAAAAATAAGAAGGAAGTTCAAGTATAATTCAAACAAATCTAAAAGAAATAAGCATCTTCAATCTTCATATTATGATTCTTTGCCTTCTCATTTTACATGTTAAATGAAAAAACTTGGTTTCACACCTTATTTAAGTCATTTAATCCTTGATTTTTGTCTCCAATAGATTTATTCAAAATTGTAGACACCATCCAATTGAACTATGAGATTCCTCTCTTCTTCTATTAGGATGTAAGAAAAATCATTTGAGAGGTCTTTTTGGATCTTGGTCATTCTACTTTCAAGGAGATCCTTTCTCTGAAAAGGTTTCTAAAGACTTGGATATTCCACTCTTACAATTTGAGTTTTATGAATTTTAACTTTTTGTTGAATATGCACATCTTAGTGCGATGATCAATTGCTTTGGTGAGCCAGGAATCAGTGACAACCATTTCAAAGTTTGGTTTTCAAACTTGAAAGACACTCTTCTAGGGAATTTGTCCTTGTCTATGAGCCAGTAATCCGAACTAGCTTCAAATAGGGTTACAATTAGGGTTCAAATAGCTTTATGGTTAGGGTTAAGCTTCAATTTGGGTTAAGGTTCAATTGATTAAAAATAGGCATCTTGAGAAGGATATCTCGATGTACTTTAAATATATTTTAATAATTATACTTTTACATTAATTTGACTTTCTTATAATCTATACATTTCATATATTTTTGACTCCAATATATATATTAGAGAGAATACAAAAATTAGTAATAATTATGCAGAGAGGCATTATATAGTGAAAGCAATGAAGGAATATTCTGTGTAAAGTTTTTGAAGTTGTATTGAAATGAGAGGCAGATGAAAGTCATGAAATATTATCATTTAAACAAGTGTTATTATATATAACATATTAATAATCATTAAAGATTATACTAACTTTAATTACATTATTAATATATTATATAATATTTCATAATTATTGATTATAAAATTTTGTATTTAAGGGGTAAATGTTTTTGAGTCACAAACCGGGGATCTCATCCCCAACATAACCACTGAATAATACCATTCCAATAGGATTTGAACCTTGATGGTAAGAACAACACCATCATCTTTGAACCATCACACCATGTCAATATTGACTATTAATTATAAAAATTAATATAAATATAAATATATAATTAGTATAATAATATTATATAAAATATCTTGACAGTCATTTTACCTTCTTCTAAATATTTTTTATTTAATTAAAATTATTATTATAAAACTTAATTTTGATTATTTTATACACAATATAACTATAACCCAAGATTTATGCCTTAATGACAAGCCCATTTGACTGAAAAGAATAAACGGTCCTCAGCAAGAAAAGAAGTTATGTACAATTAAACCTCATCTTTTTCCTCGCAAGTTTCAGAGTTAGTGTTCTACACGGCCTGTCAACTTGCTGCAGCTGAATAATTATATGTATCCAAGGTGTACCAGCATTCAAGATGAAGAAAAGAATAAAGTTTATGAACGCTTAAGGGGCAAAACATTTCAAACATGTCAAGTGCAGATTCATTGCATAGGGATAGAATGTGACATGTACCACAGAATGCAACTTTCCTACGAAAAGGTAACTTAGAAAATGTTATGGTCAATAGCGGCTGCAGAACACTGTGCTTACACTTCAGGCAACTGTTTAAATCTCGGGTTTCTTTAATTGATTTTTCTTTTTGGGGTTTGGGTAGAGTTTTATTTTAGGAAAATATAGATTATTTAGTTTCCTGGATATCATTAAAATCTTTCATTTCAATCTATTTATTCAACAGATTTTGTAAACTGTATCAAGTCAACAGAGTACAATGTCATTTACTTACATTTCTCTTAAACAATAAAATTGTTGTCTTTTACTATTTTAAAATTTATAGTATATTAGACATTAATTACAAACACTGTAAATGGAAATATAATGTTCCCATTCAGTTGTTAAATCAATATTTATTTGAATTTTATGTAATAAGTAAGATTTTGAAAATTTTTACCATTAAACAGTAACTGATTTATCGACAACTGAAACTTGTTTAAATGATTTACAACTATAAAACTTATTTTAGACTCAAATCTCACACTAATAAGTACTAATAACAGATAGCAACATTATAAGTAGATCAATATTTGAAATTTTAGCTAAGGCACGAATAATCGCTAACTGGAAAGAAACACTAAATTGATCAAAGTCCTACAAATTTGATCGATGTCACTTCAATGTCAATTGCCATCTTTGTCTCGCTGTTATATCGAAATATGACGATGCCGTGTTTATGGACGGAACCACCTCCACCTTTATATGAACACTACAGAGCTTCGTAAAGCCCTCCTCTTACGTACCGTTTCGCTGAAATATTAGTCCCCTTTTAATACAGTCCCATTTGCAGACTTCTCCTTCGTCATCTCTCCCTTCTGTCAATGGCTTCCACAATTGGCACTGCTTCCATTTCCCAACAGCTAGGATTAAAGGTATACTTAAAAGAAAGGAAAAAAACTAACACTATGTATTTTCATTTTCGTCTGGTTATTCTGCAGAGATTTCAATGTGTATCAGAATTTGTTGTTCATGTTAACAGAATAAAAGCCTGGGCGGCTTAAACCGCCAGAAGGGGGGCGCGGCATGTACGAAAAAGGAGAGTATAGTTATCCGAGCAGTGATGACTCCGACGCAGCCGCAACAGCGCTCCCCTGCCTCCACGGGATCCGTGAGTTTCGATCTCGAGACCTATAATTGTCAAAACATCGTGTTTTAAGAATTGTTAGTTTTTTCGTTTACTAGCACGGCTTGGAATTTATTTGCAGGTGAAACACGCCATGACCATGACAGAAAAGATCTTAGCAAGGGCCGCGGAGAAGTCTACGGTGAGCCCCGGGGAAAATGTGTGGGTGAATGTGGATACGCTGATGACTCATGACGTGACTGGCCCTGGAACCATCGGCATTTTCAAGAGAGAGTTCGGCCCGCAGGCTAAGGTTCGACTTTACTTTTCTTAAATCATTTGTAATTACGTCTTGGATTTGCTTTCACCCCTACAGAAAGTTGGAATAATGATGTTTTTATATAGCTTAAGTGCGAATGTGCGTTAAACCCTGCAGGGCTCGGGTTTAAAGAATACAACAAAGGGAAACAATTCGAAATTCACAGACGTTGAAATCTGATTTTTTTTTTGTATTTTTATAACACACTGACATTTTAAATTGAAACAAATATTAATATAATAGATGATAATACTAAGGAGGCTTGGTACTTCTTTTTTTCAGAAATTTTGATACCCTTTTTTCATACATCTCTTCATACCAAAACACTAAAATGTTAAAATTCAGTCTGTGTTACAAAAGTGAGCTTCATTGAATAGACCTTCTGACTTGGGCATCAATAAACAAAACTAAAATGGAGCTTTAGAATCTTTTTAAAAGTAGGAAAGTTATCTGTGCCTATATTTTTTTTCTTAAAATAAATGAATGAAAGAGTTTTAATGATGTCCACAAAACCAAGCAGTCTAAGGGATCATGAGTTGCATTCTTAATACATTTTTAAGTTCCTTTCGATGTTGGCTCTTCTACTATGAATCTTGATCAAGAAACCAGCCGATTTTTGAAGCCTTGCCTCCTCAAATAACTCATTTAGACTGCCCACAGGTTCAAATTGTTTTTATACTAAAGACGAATATCCTCATATGCTTCACACACTTTGATGAAGTGCCATTTAGTTTCAACCACCCCTTTGGTGCAAAAAATGCAACTTCTTTCTTCCCAACCTTCCTTGGGGACCATCCATACACCAATCTTACACCTAAGATGATGTGAAGCAATCCTCAACTATGTAACTAAGAGCCTAGCCTTTCCCTTAATTGCAGCCCACACATAGGAATTTTTCACCATGTTCCCATGTGGAGTTAAACTCTTTGACATAATGTGCTTTTTTTGGGCCAATCTGTTTTGTCCACAAGGGAGTCCTAAATTTTTCTAACATAAACTTTTTCATTTCTTCATTAGTGAACTAGGACATTCTTGCAAATTAATGTCACATTTTCCCATTCACTTGTTGTTCCGCTTAATCCATCTCTTCTTCCTATAGTTTAATTTCTCCTCAACAACCATTTTGGGCTAGCAATGCTTATCCATGTTTTCAACCTTTTTTAAGCAATTTAACAATTGAATTATCGTTGATGCCTCCATTAAGAACCTTCTTGCTTCAACCAAAAGGATCTCGTAGGGGACTATTGTTTTGACTTTGAGACTGCTAGTGAGTAGATGCTTTTGGATTCTTTCTAATTATCCCCACTTGTGATTTGACATGCTACTCTCCCAAACCTCACATCCATAAAGGACAACCAGCATGATCAACAAACCAGAAAAAGTTTTCTTGGTTTTCCAATTCCATAGTTCCACTTTCCTAAACCTGTTCTAAAGTAGGTACGAAGCTTTCCATCCTCCTTGTATCCTTTTTGTTCTATATTTCTCCCAGCTAGGTCTATTGTAAAAATTAACTCCTAGGTACTTGTATTCTTCCACTATCTCCAATAAGCTTCCCTCAAACATAAAACTAACTTACTTCTTCTTCCTTTTCAATGAGAAAATCATGACTTTGGTCTTGTTGGTGTTTACTTGCATCCTAACCTTCTTGGAAAAAGACTTCTAAAGCCTTCAAATGTTCTCTCAAACCATGGGCTGTTTTTGCAATTAGGATAAGATCATCCGCATACAAAAGTAACTTCACCACATAACCCATCAGTTGGATACCCCCTCCAACAATTTTGTTTAACCATTCTTCAAGTCTATCAATATATAAACCAAATAGAGTGGGGGATAGAGAACATCCCAGTTTGACTCCAATATCGCCACCAAAGCATTTAGACTTATTCTCTCAAAAGAAAAAGAAATAAAAAAACTTAAATCTATCAAAAAATTGACCTGTGCCTAAATTTAGGAAAGGTAACACTCAATATAGTATCTTAAATTTAGGAAAGCTATCATTAAATAAAAGAGTCCATCTATAGTAGTTTTATTTGCTAAACATAGGATGTTTATGCATCAAACTTTAAGGCTAACTATTGTTGTGATGTTTATTTAGTTTCTTTACAACTACACCAGTTAGAAAATAATATCAGTTGAGGGATCATAAATTAACATTCCTGAGAAGCTATTCTCCACCAAACCCAACTTAGCTCTCACACTATCAAGCTTTCCTTTTGATAAGGATTTTGTCAAAATGTTTACAACCTACTCATATGAGGATACATGCTAAGCACTTACTGCTCCCTTTTGAACTCGTCTCTGAGAAAATGATAATGCATATTTATATGCTTAGAGCAACTATGAAATATTATATTTTTAGAGATCTTGATGCAACTATAATTATCATAGAATGCTATTGTTGACTCCAACATTTGATTAGTAATTTCTACCGTCAACTTTTGAAGTTGCCTCACAACTAGAAAAAGAAGTTGCTATGTATTCTGCCTTGGCTGAACTTAATGCTATTACTACTTGTTTCCTGCTAAATAGAATAGCATGCTTGACCCCAAGCTAAAATAAAATCCTAAAGTGCTCTTCCTAGCATGAGCATCTCCTACATAGTTTGAATCGACAAAGCCTGCTTTGATAGTAATATCTACTATCAACTTTTGAAATTGCTTCACAACTAGCAAAAGAAGTTGCTATATAATCTGCCTTGGCTGAGCTTAATGCTATTACTACTTGTTTCTTGCTACATAGAATAGCATGCCTGACCCCAAGCTAAAATAAAAATCTAAAGTGCTCTTCCTAGCATGAGCATCTCCTACATAGTTTGAATCTACAAAGCCTACGTAGTTTGAATCCACAAAGCCTGCTTTGATAGTAATTTCTACTATCAACTTTTGAAATTTCCTCACAACTAGCAAAAGAAGTTGCTATGTATTGTGTCTTGGGTGAACTTAATGTTATTACTACTTGTTTCCTGCTAAATAGAATATCATGCCTGACCCCAAGCTAAAATAAAAATCTAAAGTGCTCTTCCTAGCATGAGCATCTCCTACATTAAGTCTTCATATTAAAAATACTTCAAGACATAATGAATTGCTGTAATGTCCCCTTCTCAGTAGCCACTCCGAGATTGTTTGGCCTTTATTTGTTCCCAAAGGCTAAACAGGAGAAATAAGGGAATAAATATTAAATTAATTATTTGTAAAGTTATCTCAATAAATTAATATCTTAAGATAGCTTTATATTTAATTAATTTAATAAAGTGACTAAAATAAATATTTAATCATAAAGTCACTTGTGGAATAAAATAATATTATTTTCTAGAAGCTTCTTGGAGGTGATTGTGAATTCTTTATAAGGAGCTCATTGCAAGCCATATTTTCATATCTTGAGTTCATCTATTTTCATACCTGTGTGGTGAGAGCTTGCATGCTTGCATTGTTCAAGGGTTTGAAGACTCTAAGATACCAGGTTCAGTTGTGCAACATCAACCCTAGCTAGAATTGAGTGGGAGATATTTCAGTCTTCCAAATTGGGGCAAAATTTAATGGTCTATGACCAAATTTTGGAGAGTAGGAGAAATCGATTTTGGCAAAAGACAATTACAGATTTGTGGTGATCATTTTCAGTGAAGGAGTTCGAATTTTGCAGCTTGGAGCATTTTGGTTTCATCCTAGAAGAGTTCAATTTCCTTGGAATTTATTCTCAGTTTGGGGGATTCGTTTTTTGTCAAGCTGGAGATTGATTTTTCAGTCATAAGGTGGCATCGAATTCATTATTAGTTGAGCACCATCACAACAAGGAAAGTCGCAATTTCAAGAGCAAGTCAGGCGTTGCAAGTAAGGGGACAATTTTGGTATTTTGGCATAGCAATTGATTAAGGCGTCTTGAAGAGTGGAGGTGTCATTGGTAAACAATTTGAGCTGGGCGATTTTGCATTCCATCTTCAACATAGTCGCTGTCATTCAAACAAGAGCAATTAGATATTGAAGGAATCGATATTTCCAGGTTCTTTATATTTTGTAATCATTTGCATTTCATTTAGTGGCTGGACTGTTAGAAGTAAATCGCTGTCATACAGTGATATTCACATTGTAATATTTTCTGTCATACAGTGATATTCACATTGTAATATTTGCATTCTTATGAAAATAAAATCTGCATACAGTGGAGCTACTAGTTAGGTTTGAGTGGTCTTTAGTTTGCATACAATTGGTCTCTCATAAGATAGATTAGTATTGTAATCGTTGGAGCTTCAAAATATCAATTCATGGAGTTTGGAGTTTTCTCTCAAAATGTTTGTAAAAATGTCAATATGCTGTAGCTTCATATTTGCATAAAGTTTTCAGTCATCTTATTGCATAGAAAATTCCAAAATACTTGCATTGCATTCCTATTGCATTTAAAGTTTTTTGACATTGATAGTTAAGTCTTTTATGCATCATATCATCATTCAAAACCAAGAAAAACAAAACAGAAAATCAATTACCAGCAGAAAACAGTTTGCAAGACAAGTGTTTGTCAAAATTCCCAAAACAACAACTCAAAAAATTCAGGTCAGATTTGGCAAGGCACTTTACCGTGGTATCAAAGCTAGCTTCCTGCTAGCCTGTGAGGTTAGTAGGATGTTATGAATCCAGAAGATCAAGAAAATAACTTCTACAGAAGACAAAGGAAAGGTTTGGGTCCATTTGATATAGAACCTTTATACGAGGAGGAGATCATGGGGGATAGACATGACATACCAGAGGGTAGCACTCATTAGATTCTTAATGACCTAGCTAGAGGTCAACAAAAAATGCTTAATGAATTGGTTAGAGGTCGGCAAGAGATGATACAGACTCTAAACCAGTTTATGGGTGATAGAAACAACAATGGCAACAATGGAAATAATGGGACTAATGGACAGAATGGACATAATAGGGGTCATGATAACAATGCAGAAGCAAGTAACACAGCTCAGAGTAATGCTAGGACAGCTAGCAGGGTGACTTTGAGGCCTCTCATACCTTAATTCTTGGGAGAATGAGCTGTTGGAAATCAGGAGCAACAAGCACAAGGAGAAGGTTTCACAGACTACTTGAGAGAATATCAATCTTTGGGGGATGAATTTCATGCTACCATGTCATTGCAAGATTTTTGTACTATCAAGTACAAGAATAGATCTAGAAACAACAATAGAGGAGGATCTACAATGCAAGGTTGGGAAACTCTATATCCTTTCCTTTGATGGGTCTAGTAAATGCACAACCAAAGCGTGGGTACAAAAGTTGGATGCTTACTTCCAGCTTAACCCCATGTTGGAGACAAAGGCCATCAAATATGCTACACTACATTTGGAGGGTGAAGCACTTGAGTGGTGGTATCATGGGCTTGTCACGTTGGGACATGCCAACATCACTTCCTATTTGGAGTTCACACAAAAGCTAATAGATAGATTTGATTAGAAGGATCTTGAGCTTCATTTCCGAGAGCTAGCACAACTTAAGCAAAGTGGATTAGTGGATGCATATATTTCAAAGTTCCAATGGTTGGCAGTCATGGTGACTGATATATTGGAGTAGAGATTGGTCATGTTTTTCATTGAGGGTCTATCCGAGCCACTTCGTGGTTGGATTAAGGCTTTCAAGTTTGACACTCTACAGGATGCGATCACTCGAGCTAGAGATATGGAGCACTCCACACCCAACAGTAAACCCCCTTCTAAACCCTTTGTTCCTCAAAAGAACAAGGGAAAGAAGTCTATCCAGAAGAAGGGAAACAAGAGGAGTGATCAAGAAGAAGAGGATTGTAGAGAATGCAGGAGAAAACAAATATGTTACCATTGTAGGGAACATTGGGAGCCTAGACACCGTTGCCTAGGTAAAGGCAAGGTTCATTTCATTGAGATCATATCAGAGAGTGAGGATAGTGATGATGAGCAGTCACAGAACAGTGATGACAACAAGTCAGATGAGGAGCAGCCCCAGGAGAAGGGCAAGAGTAGCACCATTGCTACTTTACCTGGCACACCTAGATTCAACTCCTTCAAAGTCAGAGGAGTTTTGCAAGGTCAACGGATCACAGTGTTGATTGATAATGGGGCCACACACAACTTCATTGATGCAGCCTTAGTGGCGAAGCAGGGGATACCAACAAAGGACTTTGAGGGTTTTAATGTGATGGCGGCAGATGGATATAATATGTCATGCACATGGAGGGTTCCACAGTTGCCTATCACATTGGGAAATTACATAGTCATAGATGATTTCTATGTGGTGGACCTAGGTGACACTAATGCTATCCTTGGTATTCAGTGGCTACACTCATTGGGAAAATACTCACAAAACTTTCAGACCATGGAGCTCAAGTTTAGGGCAGCAGATGGTAAGAGAGTGGTGCTTAGAGGCATGGCTATTGGGGCACCTAAGGTTGTGTCAATGTCATGTCCCCTTCTAGTTGACATCTCTCCGAGCACAGGATTAGCCTATTATACGACCCTCGTAGGCTGATAGATTGGATAGAGGGTCATGTTGGAGCTTGGCTCAGCTTCAGTTGGCAGTATTTGATCAGTTGGCTTTCGTTCGGGCTCATTCGGACACTTCTAGCCCGAGTTGCTATTTTTAGCAGTAATTCAGCACTCAGCGTGGGACCCCTGCTATTTTTAGCAGTATGGATTGATAGCGTTCAGAATCACTTCAGTGTTCATCAGCTTCAGACGGTTTGTGCATCGGGTATATATCGAGAGAGATATTAATATTTAATTGATTTAATTAAATATTAATTGTGGAAGCGTTATAATATAAAGTTATAATATTTTATTATAACTTAAGTGATTTGGCTGAAGGGGGTCGCCCATCATGAAAGGGGGCCAATTTTTAATTATATTTTATAATTAAAAATTTGAGTTGAAACTATTGAAATATTAAAAGAATAAAAAAGTTCGAACTTTTAATATTCCCTATTATTAAGGAAATCACACTTTTCAAAGGATAAAGGGTTTTGCATTGGAAATCGAGCCATTATGTCATTTGTGAATTGAAAATTGATCAAGTCTTGAGCAGAGCACAGAAACTTAGGGTTTCAGTCTCGAATGCATTGGGGAACGAGCCATCTCCAGTGAGAGCGATTTAGAGGGTGTGAGATATCACCTGATTTATTGCCAGGCAGAGGAATTTCTTCATCCAGAAGAAATTACAGAGCATTCAGAGGTTATTTGCATTCAGAGTTTTCAGTTAATAATTCATACAGAGGAGTTATTGCATTTAGGCGCACATTTCAGGGGATCTGGAGAGTCTTTAACAAAGCCGTACATCTTCATTTATTGCTGCTGCCAGCCGTACTGTTGTACCAGGCCGTACTTCCTTCATTTGAGCCGTACTTTACATATAAAGAGAATCGCCTTCCTTTTTGGACTCTCAGCTTCACACCACTGGGCGCCTAGGTTGTTGGATCATTCTGCAATCACCGGGCAGAGGGAGAAGGGAGCATTCAATGCAGCTGTACCAGATCTGATCATTTCCAGATTGCTGCAATCTCTAGGTTTTCAATAAAAATCATTGCTTTTTATATTGCATGTTAGTGGATCTTTATTGTAATCGTCTCAGAAGATTTATAAAAAGACTGGCATCCATATTAGCACTAGAATCTATCGTTTTCAGAGTTGATTTATTTTTATTGAATTTATTATTCAATTATTGCAAAATCGCATTACTTCATTTATGCTCAAAACACCAAAAAAACCAAAAATTGCAAAAACAAACAAAAACAATCAGAATCAGAATTAGGGGGAAACAAGGGGTTTCTACAGTGGTATCAGAGCTAAATCCTGCCATCCTAAGGGTTTAGCAGTCTTATGCAGCCAGAACAGTTTGGGTCTCACAGGTATTACACACGCAGACGTGCTCTGATTGACAGGCAACAGAGTTTGAGCAGGCAGCCGGAAAACATGGCTGATAGAACAGATGTTCCTAGAACAGAGATTCCTCAAAACCCTAGAGATCAGGATGATGCAGAGGTTTTGCATGCACTTAGAGATTTACGTGCAGGTCAACGACAGTCGAATGATGTATTGCAGTAGTTGACAGTGGCACTTCAGAGATTGGGTACTCCGAGGAGATCGTCACCACATCGTGACGATGAGAGTGAAGCAGGATCTCGCAGAGCACCGAGGACAGCCTCACGGACAGCAGATAGGCCCACTAGGCCTACTTTTGTAAGACAGGAGGCCGAGGAGGCTATTGCGAAGGAGGAGCATGAGGAGTTGTTCGCAGACACACTTATGGCAGCGAACGAGGAGTGGGAGTTAGTACCACCAGAGGTCAGAGAGAGGATTTCTTTTGATCGTTTTGTCACTCAGAGGCGAGAGCACCACAGAGGTCGACAGGATTGGAGACCTAGATACCAGAACAATGACCTAAAACATGCAACCAACAGGCTTAATCTAGCGATGTTCGATGGTAGTGGTAAGTCACAGCCCAGGCATGGATTAGTAAGCTAGACACATTTCTTACATTGCGTCCGATGGCGGAGAGAGATGCGATCAGATATGCGACATTACATTTGGAGGGAGTAGCTTACAATTGGTGGCACCACGGTATGGTGACCTTACAGCATGACAGGATCACGTCATACCAGGAGTTTGTGGACAGATTGGTTGAGCGGTTTGACAGGAAGGATCCAGAATCCTACTTCAGAGACTTGGCTCAGTTGAGACAGAGTGGCAATTTGGAGTCCTATATTGGTGACTTTCAGAAGTTATCAGTCATGGTTCCGAACATTTCAGAGAGGCGGTTGGTAGTGCTCTTCATGGAGGGTTTGACAGAGCCATTGCGAGGTTGGATCAAAGCCTTTGATCCGCCTTCATTACAAGAAGCGATGAAGAAGGCACGGAGTATGGAGTTGGCAGCACCTTCTAGTAGATTCAACTCCAGAGGTTCTTCATCTTTCAGGGACAATAAGGGTTTTAACAGAAACAGAGAGAAGTCTGATTTTAATAAAGAAAAATCAGATTTTAAGAACGATTCAAAAGGTAAATCAGCAGCTCCACCTTTGGATCGAGAGGCCCTTAATGATCTATGCAGGAGGAAGCTTTGCTTCTACTGCAAAGGTCCCTATGACGCCAATCACGATTGTCCTCTAAGACCTAAGGGCAAGGCAAATCGAGTGATGTGGGCGTATTATGAGGATTCGGAATCAGAAAATTCCGAACAACAGGAGAGTTCTGAGGATTCAGAGTCAGAGGCTTCAGAGCCTAAGGCAGAGACAGAGTCAGAACTTCAGATATAGGAGGCACGCTTATCTAGCATCCAGCAGGAGGGCTCATTCAGGATTCGTGGTGTGTTAGCAGGACAGAGGGTCATTACCCTTCTTGACACAGGAGCTACACACAATTTCATAGATGCTAGATTCGTTGAGAAACGCAGACTCATTACTGAGGAGTTCGAGGGCATTAGGGTTAAGGTGGCCGACGGATACACTTTGAGGTGTGAATGCATGATAAAGGATCTCCCTTTACGCTTGAACAATTATGAGTTCAAGGCTGATTACTATGTGGTTAATATGGGAGATATTGATTTGGTCTTGGGAATGAAGTGGCTTCATTCATTGGAGGAAGTCACCCTTCGTCTCAAGGACATGGAGATCCGTTTTGATGTTGACGGGAAGACACACATACTAAAAGCAATTCGGGACAGCAACATCAAAACAATTTCTTTTCGTCGGATGGAGAGGCTCATGCGTCACGACATGGTTGAGTGGGCTGCCGAGTGCACTTTAGCACCTATACAGGAGGGACAGCAGAAGACTGAATATCATCCAGACATACAGCAATTGAGAGTCAAGCATGATAAGGTATTCAATGATATTCCACCAGGGAGACCTCCAGACAGGGGCATAGAGCACATTATAGAGCTCGAGGAGGGCGCTAAGCCCGTTATGATAACTCCTTACAGGCATCCTAAGAGGTTGAAGGATGAGATAGAAAAGACAATAAAGGAGTTACTTGCTATGGGTCACATTCGGCCTAGCAAGTCACCATTCGCTTCTTCAGTTGTGTTGGTAAAGAAGAAGGATGGCACATTACGCATGTGTATCGACTATAGAGTCCTGAACAAGAGGACGATCAAAAACAGGTATCTGATACCGCGTATTGACGAGCTTATTGATGAGCTCCATGGAGCATGTTACTTCACCAAAATTGATTTACGGTCGGGGTATCATCAGATCAGGGTCCGTGAGCAGGACATAGAGAAGACTGCCTTCCAATGTCATTGTGGGCACTTCGAGTTCGTAGTGATGCCATTTGGGCTCACTAATGCACCAGCTACATTTCAGTCCACGATGAATAGGGTTTTTCATTCTCAGCTGAGGAGATTTGTGTTGGTCTTCTTCGATGATATCCTTATATATAGCAGGACTTGGCAGGAGCATCTAGCTCACCTGGAGACCGTGTTGAGTATTCTTGAGAGGGAGTCCTTGTACGCCAAGGAATCCAAGTGCGACTTGGGGATGACCGAATTGCTATATCTAGGTCATATTATCAGTGCAGATGGAGTGCGGATGGATCCTGAAAAGATCCGCGCCATTATTGACTGGCCTACACCGGCAAACCTAACACAGTTGAGAGGTTTTCTAGGTTTGTGTGGATTCTACTGCCGATTCGTGAATGGTTATTCACGACATGCAGCCCCTATGACAGATTTACTGAAGAAGGGTGCATTTATTTGGACTCCTGAGGCACAGGAGTGTTTTATGAAATTTAAGGAGTTGATGACTACATGCCTTGTTTTAGCACTACCAGACTTTACGAAGCCTTTCGAGCTTCAGTGCGATGCATCAGGTGAGGGCATTGGTGCGGTGCTTATGCAGGACAAGCACCCGATTGTGTATGAGAGCCGTAAGCTCAGAGGGCCAGAGAGACTTTATAGCATATATGATAAGGAGATGCTCGCTATCATGCATGCTTTAGCAAAATTCAGGCAGTATCTTGTTGGCAGCAAATTTTGCATAAAAACTGACCATAACAGTTTGAGACACTTCTTAGGGCAGCGAGATCTTAATGATCGTCAGCAGAAGTGGGTCAGTAAATTGCAGGCCTATGACTTTGATATTTCGTATATCAAAGGTACACAGAACGTAGTGGCTGATGCTCTTTCACGTAGGCCATATTTGAGCTCTATGGTTCACATTTCAGAGGATTGGAGGCATATGATTGTGGCAGAATATGCCAAGGACACTTGGGCCTCCAGCTTTGTTGAGGGATCAACGATTGATACCAGGTATACACTTGTGAATGATTTGATCATTTACAAGAACAGGATTTACTTGATCCCAGGGTCAGAGGTGAAGAACATAATCATGCGGGTCTTTCATGACGTGCCTACAGCAGGACATCCCAGGTACTTCAAGACCTACAGACAGATTCGGGAGAGATTCACATGGAAAGGACTCAAGGCAGATGTTCTTCAATACGTGCGTGAGTGCCCTGTTTGTCAGCAGAACAAGCAGGAGAACACGTACCCGGCAGGATTGTTGCAACCACTTCCGATTCCTGACAGGAAGTGGGAATGCCTGTTGATGGACTTTATTACGGGCTTGCCTAAAGCCCAAGGGCGAGATTGCATATATGTAGTTGTGGATCGGCTTACGAAGTATGCCCACTTCTTTCCAATCACCACAACCTACACAGCTACACAGGTAGCAGAGGTATTCTTTCGTGAGGTGTTCAAACTACATGGATTGCCTCGGAGTATTGTGAGCGACAGGGATAGTCGGTTCTTGAGTCACTTCTGGCAAGAGGTGTTCAGACTTTGTGGGACCAAGCTCACTCCGAGCACTAGTTACCACCCGCAGACTAATGGGCAAACGGAGATAGTAAATAAGTAGGTGGAAGGTTACCTCCGAAATTATATTGCAGGGCAGCAGAAGGCATGGGTCAAGTGGATTCATTTGTGCGAGTATTGCTATAATACGACATTCCACATGACTATTCAGATGTCTCCTTTTATGGCGTTGTATGGGTATGAGGCGCCGAGTTTTCTAGATTTGCTACTGAGCGACAGTAGAGTGCCGAGTGCTGGAGACTTGTTGTAGGAGAGTCAGGATACTATGAAGGCTCTCAAGGAGAATATCGCCAAGGCACAGAATCAGCAAAAGCAGTATGCAGATCAGAAGAGGATGGAGAGGCATTTTGAGGTGGGTGACATGGTTTACCTTATGCTGCAGCCCTACCGTCAGTCCACTCTTAGGAAGAGTGGGTCAGAGAAGCTTAAGCCACGGTATTACGGTCCTTTCAAGATCCTGAGGCGAGTTAGAGAGGTGGCGTATGAGCTTGAGCTTCTGGCAGAGAGCAGGGTACACAATGTTTTTCATGTATCACGCCTCAAGAAGGCGTTGGGACATCGTGTGGTACCGTCTGCAGTTCTACCTCCCTTAGATGATGAGGGAAAGTTGATTCTAGTACCTGAGTCTATCCTGGAGTACAGAGAGACAGCTCGCGAGGACTATCGGGAATATCTAGTGAAATGGAGAGATTTGCCTTGAGGATGCTACATGGGAGGCCGAGGATATAAGCATCCGGAGTTGAGATTGCTTGGACAAGCAATTCGTCGGACTGGGTCATGTCCCCTTCTAGTGACATCTCTCCGAGCACAAGATTAGCTATTATGCACCTCGTGGCTGATAGGATGGATAGAGGGTCATGTTGAGCTTGGCTCAGCCAGTTGGCGTATTTGATTAGTTGGCTTTCGCTCGGGCTCATTCCGACACTTCTAGCCGAAAGGCTATTTTTAGCGGTATGGATTGATGCGTTTAAGAATCACTTCGTTGTTCATCACTTCAGACGGCTCGTGCATCGGATGAATAATGAGAGAGTTATTAATATTTAATTGAATTAATTAAATATTAATTAATTGGAGTTTATAATATAAAGTTATAATATTTTATTATAACTTAAGTGATTTCAGTGAAGGGGTCGCCCATCATCAGAAAGGGGCCAGTTGTGGATTATTTTTCAATTAAAAATTATACCGGAGACTATTGAAAAATTAAATATCAAAAGTGCGAATTATTTTAATATTCCCTATTATTGTGGAATTCGCACTTTTCAAGAGTATAAGCCTTTTGCTTGGAAATTCGAGCCATTATGTTATTGATGATTGAAAATTGATCAAGTCTTGAGCAGAGCACAGAAACTTAGGGTTTCAGTCTCGAATGCATTGGGGAACGAGCCATCTCCAGTGAAAGCAGTTCAGAGGGTGTGAGATATCACCTGATTTATTGCCAAATAAGAGATTTCTTCATCCAGAAGAAATTACAGAGCTTCAGAGTTATTTAATCTTCAGGGTTATTGATTTACAATTCATTCGGAGGGTTTACAGAGAGGAGGCGCATATTATATTGAAGTCTGGACATCACTTTGCAAGGGGCCGTACCATTGTACTTGCTGCTGTACCTGGCCGTACCTTGCTGCAGGCCGTACTTCCTTCAGTTGAGCCGTACTTTTGTTTTGGGGAAAACGCCTGTCATTAAGGCCATTTTTCATCATTCCTGGAGGCGCCTAAGTATTGGGATCTTATCCGGAGCACCAGACGGAAGGAGAAGCAGTTATTCATAATAGCCGTACCATCTCAAGCAATTTTACCAACAAGCAGCAAATACCAGGTTTTCATTAAAAATCATTGCCTTTTAATTTGCATGTATTAGGATCCTCATTGTAACTGTCTCTGAAGACAAATAAATATACTGGCATCAATATTTGCCTTAGATTCTATTATTTCCAGAGTTAAATAATTTTTATTGAATTTTATATCAATTTCTTGCAAAGTCGCATTCTTCATAATTTATGCAAAAAAACTCAAAAACAGTCAAAAAACCAAAAACCTTCAAAATATCAGAAAAACAGTCAGATCCGGAAGATAGGGGAAACTAGGGTTTCTACATATTCTCCCAATTAAATTTATTTTTCGTTTGTAAACTAGTGACTAATACAGTGAATTATGCCATACTATTAGATGTAGGTTGGAGTTCTTGGCAAAGGCATAATGAACTTATCATAACCATTGCAAGTGAATCTTACAACCAACTTCACTGGGGTTACCATGAGCTACTCAATCCAAATTGGATTTAAAACAACCACATTGTGGGGCATCCCATTTCATATTTGTTGTCACTTTGATCAGTAAATGGTGCAGTCACGGATGGAGGGTTCAAAAAGAATAGTCCAAACCGTGCAGCTTAGAGTCAACACAGCAGAAATAACACAAGAAATTATTCTGCAAATATGAATATTGAATTGCAAATCTTACACGCAACATATGCCTCATGGGTGAATAACCAGGGCTCACAGGCCTTCCACAAGGGCATTCAACATTACAATTGAACAAAGGCCTTATTCCAATCCCTCAACAAGGCAGGTTAGAAATATTGAATCCTAATCTCTAACTTGATGACTGACTCTCAAATGATTACAAATGATCTTAAATATGATTCTCCAACTCCAACAAAGGTCTGCGTCGGCCACAAGGGTTTACAAAACCCAATGAATGATCACACATGAAGGTCAGCCTTAAAACATGAAAGATAATCCTTTACGACACGAAATGAATTGTGAATCTCCAAGATAGATCCCATTGGACCCAAAATGCTTATATGATGTCCCATTAAGCGTCGCATGTTCTAGAATAGGTCTGCACTAAGAATTTTGGACCAGGTCGGCCGCAAATGCTTTGACTATGAGTTACAGTGAAATTCTTAGAGCGATAACTTTTTGAAAACAAATCCAAATGATCTAAAATCTGGATATGATGTAGATAACCTCATGTAGATGCTATATCCTACTCCATGAGTTGAGAAACAATAATGTGGTGAAATGCAGAATGAAATGCCAAAACTGCTACGGACTGAAATGCAAGAAACAAAATGTTTTTGGTTGATACAAGATTGCTTTACAACCAGGGATGCTCCTGCATCAGTAAATGAAGTTTTGCCTAGCCATTGGAAAGGGTCACCAATGCTAGACTTTAATTCTACAGTTGGTGCATCCCCATCTTATGTCTCTAAAAATCATATCATTCCTCACCTTCCATATCAGCCATGTTACTATAAAAATGAGAGACATGATCTATTCTTGAAGTTGTATAATACTGATATTTCAGATTCTTTAATCATTGCTATCATGGGTCTCTACTATGAGAGGAATGTTGGTCAATTTTGAACTTCCCATGGTCTCTCTGGTTTTGTAAATACCATTTTAATTAGACAGGGGTTTTCTCTCTTGCTAATTCTCTTTTGTATTTATAGAGATGAGCTCAAAAGCATACCCATGTTGTAATAGCTGTACATTGCAACATGTTTTGATCTCTATACTGCTTTTTGTGGATAATGTGGTTTTCTTCTCTCACTCACCTAACATTGCCTAAGCCATACTTCTTTATCAGTATAATTGTGGAATAGTCAGTGTTACTAGGAGACACATCTACTCCCCCCTGAGACACATCTCGGAGACGGAGACGCGTCTCCAGTACCTAAGACGTCTTTGGAAACACCTCTCGCCACCAGGAAACTGTTAGAAGAATTGTCATTGATGTCAAGACTAAATCTGTGTTGGAGATTGATAAATCAGATTCAAGGTCGTTGAGGTTGCATAGTATGCTAAGATAGATTACTCAGATTTAAATATTAGAGTCTTGCACATAATCAAAAAACAAATACAATAGATTACTCAAATTTAAATATTAGAGTCTTGCATATTATTCTCAGAAACTTGAAATCGAATGGAGGACACAAAGGGCATAAGAACAGATTGTAATCAAAGTCATTACAAATAAGTCATCTGCAGATCGCATTTCTTATGTGCATGCTGATAAAAAATGGTTGTTTATGCTAACAAATCCAATCGGCGATTTGTTATGACATTACAAATATTGTGAATAATCAAAAACTAAATGACATGTTTTGATGATGCGTCTATTCTTCACTAAATTTTGACTTGAAAGGACGTGCTTTTGAACAGGTGCAAAATGCTGGAAGGGATGTGCTTTTGAACAGATGCGGATTCTTAAAAGAATGCGTCTCATCCATATGGCGTGATTTATTCACTAAAACATGTTCATTGCTCAATATGTATTTTTTGTTAATACATATGATCAAAAGGACGCATGTTTAAGAAAGAACGTATTTTTAAATAAGTACGAATAAAGTCTATTTGAAGCAGCATAAATCAAGTAAAGTATTGCTAAATGAAAGGACATCTTTGTTAAGAGAGGCGACTCAAATAAAAAGAAAAGAATTAAAAAAGAGATGATCAAATCTTGTTAAAAGACAGATCTTCAAAGGATACACAAAGAGACGTGTCTTCAGCAAAGGTGCTATTTAATTTAAGAAATTCATATGTAAGATAAAATGTCTATTTTGAAGTGACACGTCTGTTCAAAGAGGAGCAATCTGTTTGTAAGGGACACATCACTTGAACAAAAAGTCATAGATCAGAATATGTATAAATATGATTCAAATCAGATTCACAAGGGTGGTTGTGAAGTTTCAGGTGATACAAATCAGAAACCCATCTTCTTGTGTGGGCTAAGTGTGAGATTTTTCATCACAAAGGCAGATTGGAGGATTGGGAGAGTATAGATCTGATTTAAGTCATTTACTTCATCCATCAAGTCAAGGTTTGGTGCCTTGCATTAGGGGTTGGTGCTCCTTGTAGGTTGGTGCCTACTAAAATTGTAAAGGAGTCAGTGTTCCTTGTAGGTTGTAGCCTAAAAAATCATCTCATTTGTAAATCAAGTAGGTTGGTACCTACTTCCACTTGTTAAATCATTTAATCAATTCAATAAAGTGATGTCAACTTGCTTTCATTGATTCATATCAGAAGTTGATATTGGTAAAAAGATTGTTGAAAAGTTGAAAAATAAAAAGTTGTTTTGATTTACTGATTCACCCGCAACCCCCCCCCCTCTCAGTAAATCTTTTGTGCTCTTCAGAAACTTCCACCAGCATCTCCCGAGTCTCCTTCCGTCTCTCGTCACTAAACATGGCATCTCCCACGTGCTTTTTACTAGAAGCATAAAATTAAAAGTCAAAACATTAAAACTTAAGCAGCAAAAACATAAAGGTTGTTGCGATTGAAGAGATTGCATTCACATCTGAGTGAGGAGAGCAAACAGAGGTGGAGTCGACTATTTCCAAGCAAAATATTTTCCTGTTTCTAGACACACCAAATCTCCAGCTGCTGTCAAGTTAGTCTAAGCATTTTGTCATTTTCAATTTCACAGAGGTCTGAGCATTTAAATTAAATACATAGAACTACAATAACATTTCCCACGATGGTTGTAGTGTTAGCATAGGTCACGATTTTGAGATTTTCATTTCCCCAAAGGCTGCGGCCAATATTATCGGACAATAATATTTCCCATGGTGGCTCAGGCTGTAGTATTATAATTTATGGTATTATTGCTTGGGGCTGATGCCTAATATCATTGTTTTGAAAGTTCAATGTCATCATATTTTCTATAAATTATTAATTTATTAATTTTTTATTTTATTTATATTAAAAAAAAGATGGCCTCTCCAAGTACCCCCTCTCCTATTTTCAAAAAAAAGCCGTACCAGTACCAGTACCAGTCTCCCGTACCAGTACCAGTACCAGTCTCCTGGCAACCTTGGGAATAGTATATGAGTCCCCAAGACTCATGTTATATTTCATTCTGTCTTCTGTTTTAGAATGGTAAGGATATTCATTTATAAAACTATTTACAGTTGTATGACCCTAGGAAGTTTGCCTCTGTTCTTCTAAAGAATATATTGTACCTAGTTTTTATTATTGAAACTTTTAGATTCTTCACAATTGGCAAGACCCAGGGAATATATCAAGGACCTTTTACATAATCAGATATTGCAACTCCCAGTTCCTCATACATTTCCAAGACTTATAGATTGCAGTTTTCAAATATTTTTTCTTTTCAAGATTTTGCATAACAAAGGTGTAACATTACATGAATTGACTAAAAAAAATATAAAAAATTTAAATATGTTTGACATTCATAAACTATAATGTCATGTCTGTCAGGGAAACTCACAATAGGTCCTCTAGCAAAATACCGCCCAAATTGAAGCCAATAAACCTGACACAAAAGACCAAATAATCACCATAGTGTTTTATCATTAAAAATTTTAAAAGAAATGATATAAACTAATAATGTTGCAAATCTGAAACCCATAGATTTAGCAAGACACCATAAATTACAAACTTGCAACCATAGATTTAGAAAGGGTACAATTACAAACCTAAAATAAAATTCAATGTTATTGTGACAGCCACACAAAATGCAATGCATGGGTGAAAAACCAACTTATACAAGCAGTGAAATGGAAATAAAACAATTGATGGAAATCACTTAATTGGTTAAATTTGTTGTTAATCAACTTGTTCTATCACTAAGGCACCATATTTCTGAATGTCCACCGCATGGATTAAGCATGGGTAACCATGATAAGAGATATATATCATTGACTCACTTTCAAAAGAACATCAAAACAGATAATTCATTATTTTCTTGCTTTTGTACTCAAAGATGCAACTAATGACAAATTGTGACGGCTCCAATAACAAAATGATGCTCCAAAGTGCATAACTGCAAATATTTCAACAAAACAATGCAGAATATCTGAATAATTCATAATTATCAGGGAATTGTAGTGATGTCCAAAAACATGTAAATGAGATTGGAAGCACCAATTAAAGTGAAATCTACACCCAAGAAACAAATAGGAACACCACCCCCAAAAAGTACTACTAAGGTACTATTGGAAGCTCAGTAATTTCAAGAACGATAAAGAATATCCTTGTACCAATAAGCAAAGAATGAATCAATTAAGGAAGAAGATTGTTAAATTTAGAGTTGTCTGAAATTACCCCATTTAAAAAATTTAATGTTCTAGCCTCCAGGAGAGAATATTTCTAGATATCTAATCAAGTTTAATTTTTAATTTCTATAGAATGATATAATTGCAATAAATCATACTTATTCCAATTGATATTTTTGATAAGTAATCGAATTTTCACAATGGTGATCTCCATGTGAGATCTGTTGTGACCTTTTCACACATCGCCCCATTGCAAATGGGACCCCCTAATTTTTGCTTCATCTAGGTCTTTTGGCTCGATTTTGGCTAGTTTTCCTGTTGTCTCTCTATTGTTCTTCTTGTCTTTCCAGGGATGTGCCCGTCTTTGAGCTTAAATTTGAAGTTTTGGCTAAGTCTGAGAATTAGGGTTTTGGATCTTCCGGCCAATTTAAAGTCAAATGGAGTGAATAAATTGAAATCTGAGCTTGGCACTATAGTCAGTAAGCTTCCAACAGGTTCCCAGCAAAATTTCATTGAATTCTGACAACTTACTATTTTTAATAAGTACCTGATTCAGGGCATTTTCTCAGCACTTTTGAAGTTCTAACCATTACACTGCATCCAGGACACGTCAAACTGCTTGTCTGCAAAATTTGAGCCAGATCTAACAACTTTCTATTTTTAGCAAGTATCACCTTCAGGAGCAGATTTTAGGGTTTACATGGGAATTTTTTCAATGCATGTCTGGAGAATATTTCTGGGTTTTTCGAGACCTACGCACTGATATAACATGCAAGATGAGATGATAACTTTCAGCAGTCTTCACTTCAGAGGCTATTTTAGGGTTTGCATGTTGGAATCTTCAACGCATGTCTAGATATTCTTTGTGGGTTTTTCAAAAGCTTCGCAGTGATGTAACATGCAAACCAAGAACATGACCTTTTTCGAGAGTTGTCTTCAGAGGCTATTTTTAGGGTTTGCATGCAGGGCTTTTCAGTGCATGTCAGGTTATTCTTTATGGGTTTTTCAAGAGCTACGCAGCAAGGTGACATGCAAGCAGAGTTGGTCACTCTTTCAGACACTTCCTATTTTTAGCAAGACCACTCCAGCAGTTGCCCAGCACTTCATTATCACGAACAGGGCGACACACAACAGAAACAAGGTCAAACAGAGATCATTTGAGCAACATGCAAGTCAAATTAGGGTTTCCAGCTTCGGGACCCAAAATGAGGGGTCAAAAGTCAAAATCTTTGAAAACTGAAGTATCCCACTGCGATCAGTATCTTTCAAGCTATCCACTGGTAAAATTTGAAGGCAATCCGAGTACTTACTATTTATAGTAAGGCACTCCAGAAACAGGCTATAAATAGTAAGTCAGCAGCAAGAGCTAGTGTGAACAGGAAAGTCAACCCATGAGGATCACGTCAGTTAGATTTCAAGTTAAATGAAGTTGCAGAAGTCCTGAAATTAGGCAATTACTATAAATAGTAAATCACCTCCAGAAACATGTTATAAATAGCAAGTCAACACGAGATGGCAGTGTGAACAGATCAACTAGGTCATGAGGACCTTGTAGCGCGAATTCCAAATCAATCCAAGCTTCAAAGGAATGAAAATCAGAAACTTACTAAATATAGTAAACAAGGGCGAGCAAGTTAAAAAATGTCCAAGTCTAAGAAATTTCCTGCTCACCCCTTGAAATGTGCCCATGTTGGATGACTGGCAGAAGAATGAAAAAAATTTCAAGTCTGAGAAACTTCCTGCAGGACCCCCTAAATGCGCCCTCATCAAGTCAAGGTGAAGAAAGTTTCTAAGTGTTGTTAAATTCCACCTCCACACCCCAAATGCACCCAAGGAGAGAGATAAGGTGAGAAAATGGCTAAGGAAAAATGTAAATTCCTCCTTGACCCCTGAAATGCGCCCAAGGAGAGAGATAGGGTGAGAAAATGGCTAAGGCGAAATGTAAATTCCTCCTTGACCCCTGAAATGCGCCCACCTTAAGGAGCTGATTGAAAATTCTTCTAAGTATCACAAAATGAAAGTAGAAGAGGTCATATGCGCCCACACTCGAAGAAGGAGGCTTGAAATTTGACTAAGTATTGGAAACTTGAAGCTCAGACCTCCAAATGCACCCTTGACTTGGAGAAATACTTGGAAAAATTTCTAAGTGTCTAAAATGGAAGTATGACCCTCCATATACGCCCAAGCCTGATGGGTCATGGAGAAATTTGTCTAAGGCATTGAAGGTGGAAGTAGGGGTCTCTAAATGCGCCAGCTTCAAGGAGGAGAGGGAAAAGAGTCTAAGTGTTAAAAGACTAGAAGCTCCTCTAGTCAAATGCGCTTAACCTTTATGTGGATAAGTTGAAAACTTGCCTAAGACATGTAAAGTGGAGGCACATAGGGTCAAATGCACCCAAGATGATGTGTTTGCTGGAGAATTTTCTAAGTGTTGTAAAAATGGCAGTAGATACATGAAAATGCGCCCACTTTGAAATGGTGATTTGAAAATTTTCTTAAGGCAAGGAAAACACAAAAGGGAAGAGTAAAGATGAACTTTGATGTTGAAATATTTTTTCTAGGGTATAAATTGCAAAAATTAAATGTACCCCTTCATAGTAATACACGTGAATTTGGCATTTTCTGAGGGGAATTTTCTTCTGGGTACTAGATATCTTCGACAAGGAGATGATTTTAAAATTTTCCACACCTTGCCAAGGACTTTAAGATGGAAATTTCACTCGGGTGCCTGGTTGATGAAATCTTCTAGAGAAAATGAATTATTTCTAAGGCAGATGGGTTGGAAATTTGGCTAAGGCAAAAAGGGGATATCATGCTGGTTGGAAAATTTTCTAAGGTAGAGAGAAATCAAACAACACCCTTCAAGGCGCGCCCTCAAGATGGATGTAAGTTTCTAAGGCATCAAAAATGAGCATCAAGGAGGATACATGGTCAAAGTACGCCTATGATAAAAGGGTATGAAGAAAGCAAAGTTTGCTAGAGAAAAGTGGCGAACTCTACCGGATCTAGAGATCAATCAGACCTTGGAAGTCAAAATATGGAGATCAGGTAAGTAAAGTGAATTTATACTATAAGTGTTTTGATGCTCTTCTTTTTATCTGTTTTGTAGGATGAATGTCGAGGCCGGAGCTCAATGGCTTGAAGCAATGAAGCAAGTAATCCAAGATAACATTACAACCTCGAAAGAAGAAAAGTATGTTGGAAGAAATGGCTAAGTGTTGGAATAACCTAATATGCACTCAATTCAGAGAGGTAGATGGTGAGGGAGAAATGCTCGAGTCCAAGATAAGAAAATCCTTCAGGATCAGGGGTGGAGAAATAATCATCCTCATGCAGTTCAGAGTTAGAGAATGTCAGTTGACAAGGAAATCATCATCGAGCAGGAGAAAGAAGTTGCCGCCTTGGAGTTAGATCGAGAACGTAATTGTCATATCAATCCAAGAAACAGAAGCCATGATGATCAGACTCATCCAATTTGCAATCAAGAAGAGGAACAAGAACAATGCGAACACGTCTATGGACAAGAAACTTCTAAAAGGGTGGTGGACATTAATTGCTCATTGATTACCCCACTCCTCTTGGTGACAGTTTTTAGGGTTAGGGTTTATGTGGCTCGATCTGAGCCCTTCATTGTAATTGAATCTGAGCCGTCCACTGGACTTGGCCAGCTATAAAAGGGGCATCCCCCCTCATTTGTACCTCATCAGAAGATTAGAGTAGAGATTAGAATAGAGAGACAACTAGGTGATAGCATAGTATAGAGCATAGTTTGATAGTATAGCGTAGATTGAAGAGGAAGGAAAACTTTCTCATTGAATGTTTTGTAAGAAGTTGTTGTGAACACTCAAAATAAAAAGAGTTTTCATTGATGATGATTTCATCTTTTGTTGTGAGCAACTAGCAAGATTTCTTCGTCCTTCTAATTCAAGTAGAATCTCAAAGTAGAATAAATTTCATTTCATGCAAGTAGATGCTAGTTGTGGATTGTGGTTTTTGATTCGAGCAAGCTTTCGTCTATCCATACCACTAGTGTGTTCGCTGATGGTGAATTCACTTTGTGTGGTCAACTGGAACATTGCGGACTTAACTTCGTTTGTGATTCACATGTTGGTATGCATCATTATGACGGAGTCTTCGTGTTGAATTATAATCTGAATACCTTTGGTTACTCCTCTAAAGATTGCACCGGTTTTGTGGAGGTTGTCCGAAGCGAGGCAAAGCAAAGCTCGGTTGAAGTCTGCAAGAATTGATTGCGATGTCCTACGCCTTAGAGTAGATTAGAACCTTCTAAACCCTACACCCATTTTAATTTTGTACTTTCTGGTTAGTTTAGGAAACAAGAGCTTTATAGACAAAACCTTTCAAACATTTGAATTCCTTTCTCCGCCGTTGAACAATTTTGTAAGTCCCCTTGAAATACCAGCAAATCACATCGAGCCAACTGAGACTATCCACCACCTAGAAAGAACCTTGGAGTTGAACGCACGAACTCTCTCGCAATCTTAGCGTGTTGGATACTTTGATCAAGAGAGGATAGAGTATCTATTGGAAACTTTATTTTGTGTTGGTGCAGTCACAAAAATCACATCAACAAGATCACTCTAAGGGATTGTGGGTTTTTGCCCTTCAATTCCAAACCTAGAGGGGTTTCATCCTGAGGTTGGTTGAACCAAAGTTCTTGCTCCACAGAGTAATAATTAAAATATAAAATGAATTCTCAGTAATCTCCTTCTCCTTTGCTCGGTCTACTTTAAATAACTTTTTCCCTCCAAGAGTCACAACTACTCAAACATCTCTTGATAAACATCAATTATAACTCCTTTTTATTATATTACTTAATTCTCCCTTAAGGCTGGAAATCACTTGTACTCCTTGGAAAAAGCTTTTCCATAATAAACACATCATGCTCATCACATCAAATCTCATCGTAGCCTAATTTCAAGCAGTTGCAAATATGAGATCACTAAGAAGAGTAATATGTGCATTTAGCATATCATTGCCAAATTTGTTTGTCTTAGACAATAGTAGCATGTCTGCTTGTTGGTAGAAATCTGTTAAGGATATCCCTGTCTCTTGAGCTTTGTTGTTTGTGTAATGAGCCTTTCTCAGATTTATATTAGTATTCCAATTTCCTTGTTGTTCCCAATGTTTTCTCACCGATTTATAGTTTTGATTTGTCTATTGGAGCAGTATACATTTTCAAAGATTGAATTGCTTAAGCACATACGACCCATAAGAATAATTAAGGAGCATTTCAATTCTCAGTTGATACAGAAATTTATGTTGCAGACCACACAAGTATTTCAATGGAACAACAGCACAATCTATTGAGATCAACCAAATTGCCTTACAAATGATTATGAATGAACCCAGATGGACAAATAATGCTCAAATGACAATAGAGGCATAACTAATTACACAGGTCACTGCAATATACAAGAATAAACATGCCAGGCATACTTCTTAAGCATAACAAATCCAACAATGTAATCTAAGTTCTTGATTCATTAGTCACTGCAACAAAATTACAACATATCCAAGAGTTCCAAAATATACATTGAATATAGGATTGTTGGACATCGTTGTTGACAACAGCCAGAGCATAATATAGGGGCCCGATACGGTAACTTACGAACCAATCTCAGTTATTAAATGCTGCACCTTCCATTACACGGGCGCCATTCATGTTGCAGGGATTACTCTGTTCTTCAATCGTGATTTAGAACAGGTATACACTTCACGGCACCAGTGATACAGGATACGGACTAAGATATGAGTATGATGTCGATATCGGGTAAAAAGATTATCCGATGCTGAGGAGAATACCATTACTGATTGTCATATGGAAAGCAAGAGATACAACTCCCAGTACCTTTCTTCCAGCACAAATGTATATAAATAGTCACTCTTCAATGATACTCCAGGAATAATCGCACCATCTCTAACATTATCAGAATGATATAAATGCACAGCCTAGTGAATGTAATACGCGCACGGATATCTGTCTCAACACAATCACATCACTCCTCAATATTGGTCTTCAATACAATTACTTTCGTCTTCAATAAATTCACAAGTAACAAATAATGTTAATATCGGAACTTTCCAATGTCTTCCATTTTTTCTTCATGCGACGGTGCTCAGCAAGGAAGTTCAATTGAGGATCAATAGTTTTGACTTGTCAAACCCCGTGTAAGCTAGGTGCTTGGCGTTGATAATAGGGATGGCATCAAATACTCATATGCGCCCACGGAAGCAGACACAGACTTCCCTTCTTCATAAACGATATTGACGAAGTATGAATCCCGCACCACTATGAAGTCTTTCGACCATAATATTACCAACTGTACACTTATCAGCGGTGATAGGTAATATCAACAGCATCAGTAAACCCGACTGTCTACAACAACAACCAACCCGTCTCTTCGAAACTCTGTACCCGATCCAAAGGTAATGATATTCAATTAATTCAATGACTCTTCAAGACATATTGCATTTCAGTAATGATATTAAACAGAGTATTCATGTCTGGGTTTTCGTCCAGCCATGAAATTCAATTTCTGAGAGGTATCATTCTTAGAATTCATTATAGAAACCAAACGAACAATTTCTCTGTGATATTTCTGAGTTCGCCCCAAATGCCTTTATAAAGACCACCACCTTCCATTATAGCAACTAACTCATTTTTGTGTTATGGCAACTCAATCCATTTTTAATTTGAAATAAAGACTTTATAAAGTATCAAATATTTATCATTTATCAATAACTTTTATAAAGTCCAAATATAATTAATTAATTAATTAATGAAAAAGCCTTTTTAAGGAAAATAAAGACCAATTCAATATTTAAATAATTAAATCGGGCTTTAAGAAAAAACGAGAACATCATAGTCCTCCCTTCCTGGAGATTGCTTTCCCTCAAGCAATCACATTCCAATCCGCTGCTTCACTCTAGTAAATGTGCCATAACACCACAAGATACCTCCAAGTGTAACAATGTACTGGCCATGACAATACCTAGATCCCAAACCAACCTCAGAAACACTGCCTTGCCAATCTACTGCACTACTCTAATAATAACAACATTATGCCCAAAGTTGTGAAGCAATGCATCAAGATCTAGAAGAAACAATGCACCAATCATGTCAAGGCCAGGATCCCAAATTATCCTAGGTGCATAATCAATCATGTTGATCTGCCATGCAATGTTGTGATAAACCCAAACATCATATATCCAACTGAGAACATCACTCCAGAAGAAGCCACAGATACCTCTAATGTCAGAAGATGATAGAAGCTTGTCACTATGACTACCTCCATTATGGAAAGGATGATGCAAATCCCTTTGATCTCTCCAATCAACTGCTGAAAGAAAATGCCATTCGACAAGAGGAACAATAATCATGCATGCCCCATACCTATTAGAATAATATCTTTCCAGTTACGTCGTAATGGTCATCTCATTGCTTTTTCTAACTTCATCCTTAGTTAACGATTGTTTCTTTTAGAAACATCGTATTTTGTAATTTATTTAAGGAACATTCGTTCCTCCTGATTAATGCACAACAACATCGATTCTGTAACATGGTATCAGAGCACAGGGAATAAATTTTTTCGAAAAATTTTATAATTTCTTTTTCGAAATTATTTTGTTTCAAAAAATTTTTCGAAAATTATTTTTTGGTAATTTCCTGGTGTGTTCTCTGAATTTTTTCGATTTTCGAAGGGCATCATTCGAAAATTATTCTGGATAATTTTCGTGGCTTGACTGAAAATTTCGTGGCTGTGCGCGATCTTGGGTTTGCATCTGCAACTTTTGGTGACGGGATCTCTTAGCCACGCGTTTTTCCTTGGTTTACTAGACGCGATTTCTGTTGGTGGAACTACGTTTTCAGATTTCTTCATCGCGTTTTTTTGAAGACTCGTTTTTTTCTGGGTGTGGTTTCATTCTCTTCTAAGCCGCGTTTCTCAGATTTTCGTGGCTGTTCAACCCGCGATTTTCAGTGTTTTGGCCGCGCGATTTGAAGATTCGAAGCTCTTGGTCGTGCGAAATCTGCAAGCTTCCATACGCGATTTTCTTGTCTTTTGGACGCGTGTTTCTTCACCTTGTTTGAACGGGAACCGCTCAAAGCTAGACCAGTCTTGTGCCTTCTTCAGATTCGCGATTTCTAAGTAAGTTCTTCTGCTGCGGATTTTAGGTGTTCTCTGCAATTTTTTCCAAAATCGGAGTTTTCTGGTTCATCAATGGCGTAGGTATTCTGAACATTCGCTCTAGGTTTTGACCTCGCTTTTTCAAGTCAAAATTTTTCTTCGATCACGATTCTGGTGGTTTTTTGAGCCTAACCGGTTTGATCGTGCTTCTGTTTTCCCCGTGCCTCGCTTTTGTGTAACTTGTTTACGCTAGGTTTCAAACCCTCTCGCTTTTAGCTTCGACAATCAATGTTCGGTTTTTAAATATTTTTGTCCCGTAAAAGAAAAAAAAATCTGTCTTCTGGGTTCCGGGAGGGTTTATAATTTTGTCCTAAAAAATTAAGAGTTTTTCTCTTGTATACCCTTGTCAGGGTTTCTGTCATTCGGGAGGGCTCTTTCTGTTTTTACCGTTTTTTCTGAAAAAACGATGATTTGTAATCTTGGGTTTGGCGATTTTTTCCTCAAAAATCGTGGTTTGCGCAGTACTACAGTTTTTTTTGTCGTTAGTTTGGGGCTAACATTCCATATCTGCTTCTGCAAATTGCTCTCGTGGGGCTGGCCATGTCCATCTGCAGAAGATTTGAGGGTTTGCCGATTTTTCCTCAAAATCGTAGCAGCTGTTCTCGGTATGTCTCTGGTTACAGGGAGGGACAGTTCTCCAACTTCAGGTTGGACGGTTGGTGTTGTTATTTCCAGAAGTTCTGCAGTTTCTGGGAGGGTTGGTGGCAGACTCATCTCAAGTGGCAGAGTCAGTGGCAGGCTCTTGTCTTTTGTTGCAGCAACGTTCTGAGAAGAAGGGGGTACCCTTCTCTGTTCTCTCTGGGTAGTTAGAATGATGACCATTAAGGGAGGGTATTAGAATAATATCTTTCCAGTTACGTCGTAATGGTCATCTCATTGCTTTTTCTAACTTCATCCTTAGTTAACGATTGTTTCTTTTAGAAACATCGTATTTTGTAATTTATTTAAGGAACATTCGTTCCTCCTAATTAATGCACAACAACATCGATTCTGTAACAATACCTTGGAAGTAGAATAGCTCCATATGCATTATAAGGAAGTAGTGAATCAATAACCTCTCCAAGAGTATTTGCATGCTCAAACAGATCTGAACCAGCAATGCCACCATTCATGCATACTCCTTCATAAGCTGGTCTAAAGGACGTAAACTCTACCATGCAAGCCTCTAGAAAAGATAACTCCTCAAATTCATCATGGAAAATCAAAGGTTCAACCAAATCTGCCCTATGGAAATCATTATGTGCATATGAAGACATGATATTAGTGGCTGGTCCACTAGTTGTATACTCAACTTTACAATCACATCCCATACCTAAAACCCACATATCATTTGCGTCATCAGGATCAAGAGCCTCCTCATCATCCAACTCAAAGATTGGATTATCTAAAGTCAAGTCAGCACTCAACTTAAAAAGAGGGTTGTCAACAATGGTTGAATATATATTATTAACTTTTTCATGACCATAAACAACAAACTCATGAAGATGGGAAAGTAAGTTGCTATTGTCCCAAATCAGCATTTGGGACTCCTCCACACTTTCTTTGGAGTCACTAAACACCACCAAATCTTGATCTTCCTCCTGGTCTTTCCAAGTGAGAGGTGGTAGTGTCACACCTAACTCATCATCAAATTGAAGAGCACAAAGATATACTAAGAGGGGCGGGGGGGGCGCGGAGGGAGAGGAGTGAATCAGTATATCAACTAACTTTTTCCCTCTCAACTCTTATCAACTTCAAACTCTAATACAAATCAACTATACAAGAATATCTCAATATGAACAAGTTGACACCAAGATTTTACGTGGAAACCCTTACGGGAGAAAACCACGGTACAAATAATGTACTTTAGGAATTATATAAACTTTTACAATGAATGTAGGCACCAACCTACTTGAATCACCAAATAAGTAGTTTAGTAGGCACCAACCTACAAAGAGCACCAACCCTTAATCCTGATTTAGTAGTAGGCACCAACCTACAAGGAGCTTCAACCCCTAATACTGATTTAGTAGACACCAACCTACAAGGAGTACCAACCCCTAAAGCTGATTTAGTAGGCACCAACCTACAAGGAGTACCAACCCCTACCTGCCAAGCACCAACCTAGCAAAGATTATGATTTGAATAAATAGTGTTCCACCTTTAATGTTGCTTCTCCAACGAATGATGGACAATTTTGATCAAGAACTTATCTTTCAAATCTGACCCAACATCTGCACAATTTCTTTCTTTAAATGTGATTTAAACTAAGCTTCACAATTCCTTCATGAAATCTGCAAATATACTCTTTTATATCTGTATAAGTCTCATCACACATATGATATATAACTGCTGCAAATTCTTCCTTATTCTGTCCTTTATACAACTGAAAATCTGCTCCACAAACTCTCGCTAAATCTGAAAGTATTTCTTTGATTATTTTGCATATATCCTCCTCTTAAATCTCCACATGAGACGCTGGTATAAGAATGATATTTTATTTTACATATCACACTCTCACACTTCTTAATCTGCAATTTTAGATGATATTCATTGTCATGTCCCCCTTGCTGTCTTGTTTTACACAGCCTTCTTTTACACACCTGATTGTGACTTAGAGTTGTTCCACACAGCACTTACTTGCTTGTGTTTTGATGATATAACTTTTATTTCTCCACACAGCACTCTCTACTTCAGATATAGCAGTTATTCCATGCTACACACACATACAGCATGTGCTTGAATGATATTATCTTTATTCACACACAGCCCCACACAACACACACATCTGCTTGTCTTGATGATATAATCTCTATATTCATACACAGCATACACTTTAGATGATATACATTTTTACGCCCAGCTACACACTCCAATCTTCAGATGATATATATTTTATGCACACACTCCCACTACATATTAAAAGACTCTTTTTATATCTCCTTATGCCTTTTGATGAAGAGAGGCATCTATTCGAATGAATACAACCTTTTGAAAAGATATTTCCTTGAAACATACTTCAAGCGCTGCCTCATAACTAACTCAAATTAATCTTTTCCCTTTTAATATAACTACTACCTTTTAATACCAAGTGTTGCCTTAACAAATTCTAGAATTGTTTGTAAAGCACCTCTTAAAAGATGTCTCTTTATTCGTATTTGCTAGGCAGCGATAATTATATATTTAATTTTTAATTGCAATTAGAGAGCAATCGCACCTCTACAGATCTTCATTTCTACGTCTTTTCAGATTTTCAAAATATTATTGAGGGAGATAAACACGTCTGCAATGATTACGTCCTTTAAGAAAGACGCGTCCCTTTGAGCCTTGTATTAGCAAGTTCACAAATTATTCAACATGTCTTTTGGAGAAAAGTCCGTCCTTTTGAATCTCGATTAATTACAAACAAAACACAATCTTTTATAATCACCGATTGATCTCCAGATTTTGTCTATACTCGTTCTTTAGATTTATACGATCTTGCTCCAAAGAGATTTGTTGTCTACACCCAAACTTCAAATCTGAAACATATATCATGTCAGCCGTATAAAACAAATCTGGAACTTTTCAAAATATAACCTCCATCTGGCTCATCATACTTATATATCTATTTCTTACGCAACATCTCACACAATATACAATTTGACGTTGAAGCAATTCACAATTCTTTGTTAACTCTTACACAATACACAATATACTCTTCACAAAAATTTCAATACACTGTATCATCAACTCACATTGCGTAGGTTTCTATAAGTCAGATATACCTTCACCATGCCCGTTTTGGATTACAAGGTTACTTCTTGCGTCCATCTCCAAAACAACGATTCTTTATACTCCTGTCTCATGCCATTGAGAAGGCCACAACTTTGTATTGGCTTCTCAAACCTCAAGTTTATGTAGTATAGAATGCTCTACAACTTTTTTTTCATCATTGTATGTAACATCTGGCTAATCATATGTAACCTCTGACAAGTATTATTTTTCCAGTTAAAATGGGACATTACAACCTCAATACTAATGACAAAATTCTAATCAACCTTGTCCATACATTTGACATCAATGACAACATTTCCAACACAAATGATGTCACCGACTTGCATTATCATTTTGCATCATGGTAGAGGCTGCGATGGAAGATGCATTTTCTGATTTATTCAATGAGTGATGAGACTTATTCAACTAAATATGAAGATCCACAATTTCCCAATCTTGTATGCCCACTTCTGATTTTCCCACATGTGTAGGAGTGGTGCCAATTTGAGAGTCAATGATCACACTTGAAGATGCATCCATACCATTTCCCTTGGAGTCCAAACTATCACTATCCAAATCAACCTCGTGCTCTTCATCAATTGCTGATACAAAATCAGACTCTGAGCAGTCTGAATACTCATCAAGCTTCTCATGGATGACCTCACTGCAAGGTTCATGTAATGATAAGGAGCTGCCAGCCAAACTCAGGAAATCAGAATCTTGTTCATCAATAATCTCTCCATGGGCTGCCATACCTTGCCTATTGCTTGAAGCTACAAATTCTTCCATCACATCTTCCACCATGAATGATGGGACAGCGTTGTGGTCAACCAGAGGAGTACCAATAAAACCCATACCTTCATATGATTTATCAATCGAAATCTCTATGTCACCCACCATAAAACTCTTGCATTCCTTTGTAGAGGCCTCATGAACCGAATCTGCCTGTCTATCAAATTCTTCACATAGATTTATGCAAACCTCACTTATAGCCATCATATCTACTTTCTTTCCTTGTTCCTGATATGAACTTGGAAACATCAAACCATCTTCATCAAATTGTTCACGTTCTATGTCTCTTGCATTGACTTGTTGCTCTTGCGAAGTGGCTGCAACACACAACTAACTTCCTTCTTTGTGCATTGAGTAATGAGCCTCACTCAATTGAAGGCAAAGATCAGCAATCTCCTTATCTTTGTCCACCAATTTGACAGCCATGTCTCTATCTCTTAGTAATTGCAAGTAATCAGCTTTTATGAATTCCAAAGCTTATTTGATGGACTGCAAATGTGTTTGAGACATACCTATTACCATCCCTTTTTGCCTCTCCTCAATTTGTGCTGACCAAATGAGGTCTTCAATATGTTTATGAGTATCATCCATCCTTGATAACACTTTCACAATCTTTTCTTCCTTCACCGTAAATTGACCTTCCAAATCTTCCACTACAAGAGGCTTTCGTTCCCAATCATCAGAGTGACCTTGGCTGCCATGAACTATCTTTCTTGACTTGTCTTCATGTGTAGAAAGTTTGTCAACAATAGAATCAACCAACTTGCATGTGGATGCATTACAATCTTCAACTGCGGATAACGACTCATCATTAGAATCTATACCTTTATCCATATCATTGTTCATCTCCAAGCTAGCGCACTTTATGTTAAGGGGACTCATGTTCACCTCATGTGATGCTTCTTGTCTTGATGACAATGGCACATTAGAATCATTACCAAACCCTTTCCTTGTATCCTCATATACAACATTGGCACGTTTCCCAAATTCCTCATAAAGATTTCTGCTAACTTCCCTTGTAATTTCACTATCCTCTTCCTGTACCAATAAATCATGCACTCCTGTACCTGTAGGTGTGGATGAGATATTAAATTCCTTAGATTTCCTTGAGAGTGAGTCTACAAGACACTGCAAATCACGATTTAACTTTTGATGTGTTGCAATCAAATCATGATTTATCTTTTCTTGAGATTGAGCAAGGTCTTTTAAAATTTGCTCCATGCTAGAATTCTTTCCTTTTGCTGGCAAGTCAGGAAGGAAGGCAGGAATCAATCTTTTGTTCTGAATTCTATCCATTGATGTAACTGTAGCTGAATACCCTCAGGCTGGCAGGATAGTGGCTCTGATACCACGATAATGAGCCTTTCTTGGATTTATATTAATATTCCAATTTCCTTCTTGTTCCCAATGTTTTCTCACCGATTTATAGTTTTGATTTGTGTATTGGAGCGGTATACATTTTCAAAGATTGAATTGCTTAAGCACATACGACCCATAAGAATAATTAAGGAGCATTTCAATTCTCAGTTGATACAAAAATTTATGTTGCAGACCACACAATTATTTCAATGGGACAACAACACAGTCTATTGAGATCAACCAAATTGCCTTACAAATGATTATGAATGAACCCAAATGGACAAATAATACTCAAATAACAATCGAGGCATAACTAATTACATAGTTCGCTGCAATAGACAAGAATAAACATGCCAGGCATACTTCTTAAGCATAACAAATCCAACAATGTAATCTAAGTTCTTGATTCATTAGTCACTGCAACAAAATTACAACATATCTAGGAGTTCCAAAATATACATTGAATATAAGATTGTTGGACATCATTGTTGACAGCGGCCAGAGCATAATAGAGGGGCCCGATATGGTGACTTATGAACCGATCTCAGTTATTAAATGCTGCACCTTCCATTACACGGGTGCCATTCATGTTGCAAGGATTACTCTATTCTTCAATCGTGATTCAGAACAGGTATACACTTCATGGCACCAGTGATACAGGATATGGACTGAGATATGAGTATGATGCCAATATCGGGTAAAAAGATTATCCAATGCTGAGGAGAATACCGTTACTGATTGTCATATGGAAAGCAAGAGATACAACTCCCAATACCTTTCTTCCAGCACAAATGTATATAAATAGTCACTCTTCAATGATACTCCAAGAATAATCAGACCATCTCTAACATTATCGGAATGATATAAATGCACAGCCTGGTGAATGTAATATGCGCACGGATATTTGTCTCAACACAATCGCATCACTCCTCAATATCAGTCTTCAATACAATCAATTCCGTCTTCAATAAATTCACCAGTAACAAATAATGTTAATATCGGAACTTTCGAATGTCTTCCGTTTTTTCTTCATGCGACAGTGCTCAGCTAGGAAGTTCAATTGAGGATCGATAGTTTTGACTTGTCAAACCCCGTGTAAGCTAGGTGCTTGGCGTTGATAATAGGGACAGCATCAAATACTCATATGTGCCCACGGAAGTAGACACAGACTTCCCTTCTCCATAAACGCTATTGACAAAGTATGAATCCCGCACCACTATGAAGAGTTCCAACCATGAATATTACCAACTGTACACTTATCAGCAGTGATAGGTAATATCAACAGCATCAGTAAACCTAACTGTCTACAGCAACAGCCAACCCATCTCTTCAGAACTTTGTACCCGATCCAAAGGTAATGATATTCAACTAATTCAACGACTCTTCAAGACATATTGCATTTCAGTAATGATATTAAATAAAGTATTCATGTCTGGGTTTTCGTCCAGCCATGAAATTCAGTTTCTGAGAGGTATCGTTCTCATAATTCATTATAGAAACCAAATAAACAATTTCTCCGTGATATTTCTGAGTCCGCCCCAAATGCCTTAATAAAGACCACCACCTTCTGTTATAGCAACTAACTCATTTTTGCGTTATGGCAACTCAATCCATTTTTAATTTGAAATAAAGACTTTATAAAGTATCAAATATTTATCATTTATCAATAACTTTTATAAAGTCCAAATATAATTAATTAATTAAATAATGAAAAAGCCTTTTTAAGGAAAATAAAGACTAATTCAATATTTAAATAATTAAATCAGGCTTTAAGAAAACACAGGAACATCACAGTCTGCTTGGTATACTTATTTGGTTCATTATGCTTGACATTAACTCTCAATGCCTGCAGAACCCTACACATGTTTCTCCTTTTACTTCTGCACTAATTGTTATTTATATAAGAGATACAAATGCAATCCCTCTTGTCTTATCTCAGGTTTGTTTCTTCCTCCATTCCCATTGATCAATGATGATCATCTGATATAGAAGAGTAGCATTGTTAATTGCAACATGCTTAGAATCGACAGTAAACTCCAGATCATAGCAGTAACCTTGCAGACTACAGTTAGCACACCGAAACCAGCAGCATGCATGCCTCATCTGATTATTTGTATGGAGGGTGCTACCCATAAAATGAACACCTACTAACACCTACTTCAGGTTTCTCCAGCCAATATTCAATGCGAACCAGTTTGACATTCTTGAGCCATCTTTCTCTCTCGCTAAAGATGAGAAATATACTGAAGTTCTACTCTCAGATGCAATGCACTTGGATCTAGATCATGAATTTGTTTCATGTCTGTAATGGCTAGTCTTCACTGCAATACACTCATTAGAGGCAACTGACAATGTAATACATTTAAGTCTATATCTCATTTAGGTTGAATACATACTTCAAGCTGGTAAGTGGTAAATAATAGCTGCCTTTGGATGATTCTTGTTCCTTTCCCTAATTCAATCAAAAGAGTTTCTTCCTTCCTCGGGGAATTAAATCTTCTTTAGACTATTGACAATTTGAATTGAAATAATCAAAGAACATTCCCTTCAGGCTTCATGTGAAATCCCCAAGGCCAATGGGAAATGATGGGCACTAGATTTAGTCTTGCTTTAATTTTGAAGAGGGGACATTGCATCATTCTAGTTGATTGATGGCCTTTGTATAAGATAAGGCCTGACCAAAGCATGTCATTTCAAAACACTGGAAGAAATTCCAGAAATCTCAAGGTAAGGTCACAAAGAATTGGCAAAAGGGCTTCTGGGACTAGACACTACTGCCAAGAAGTTTCTCATAGGTCTACTAGCCTACATTGTTTTGAGAAGCTAAGGAATGGATCATAGTCTACAATACTTACCAAAGAGTGATAAGGCCTCTCAAGCTATATTTTATGCCTCTATATCCTATGTGTTGTGACCTTTTTCACACATCGCCCCATTGCAAATGGGGACCCCCTAATTTTGGCTTTGCTTTCGGTCGTTTTGTTGTTGTCTCTCTTTTCTACTGTCTGCCTTTCCGGGGATGTATTCGCCATTGAGCTTAAACGTGAATTTTGGTCAAGTCTAAAAATTAGGGTTTGTACTTTCCTGGTTAGTCCAAGGTCGAGTAAAGTGAATAAATTGAAAACAGAGACTAACATTGAGGTCAATATGCTTCTAGCAGGCTCTCAACAAAATTTCATCAGATTCTAAGTACTTACTATTTTTAGTAAGTGTGCAATTCCGGACAGTCCTTCAACATTATTGAAGTTTTAACAGTCACACTACATTCAGGGCACATAAGGCTACTCTCTGGCAAAATTTGAGTTGAAACCGACCACTTACTATTTTTAGCAGTCCAGCTTCCGAAGCAGATTTCAGGGCTTAAATGAAGAATTTTTCAACGCATTTCTGGAGATTCCTTCTGGGTTTTCAGAGACCTTCGCAATGGTGTGACATGCAAAGCGAGATAACGACTTTCAGAATTCAGCCTTCCGAGGCTATTTTTAGGGTTTGCATGTCAGGGTTTTCTTTGCATGTCTGCAAATTCTTTATGGGTTTTTCGAGAGCTTCACAGTGATATGACATGCAAACGAGGATGGTCACTCATTTGGGAACTTACTATTTTTAGTAGGTGCATCCCGGCAGCCGCTTCCCGGCACTTCAGAATCACAAGCTGATCGCAATACAGCAGAAACAAGGACAGATGCAGATCATTTGGTATGCATGCAGAACAAATTAGGGTTTCCAGCTTCGGGACCCGAAAAGAGGGGTAAAAAGTCAGAATTTTCGAAAACCGGTGTATACCACCGTGATCAGCGTCTTCTAAGCTATCCGCTGATAAAATTTGAGGGCAAACGGAGCACTTACTATTTATAGTAAGTCATTTCAGAAGCTAGCTAAAAATAGCAAATCGGCCGCATGCGCCAGTGTCAATAGGCAAGTCACGTGGTGAGGAGCACGTCATTCGAATTTCAAATCAAACGGAGTTGTGGAGGTATCAGAAGCAGGCAGTTACTATAAATAGCAAACCAGCTTCAAAAATGGGCTAAAAATAGTAAGCCAACCCAGTGTCAACAAGCTAGAGTCATGAAGATCCAGTGTTCAAAATTTCAAATTGACCTGAGCTTCTAAAGTGTGAAAATTGAGGGACTTACTATAAATAGCAGGGCATGGATAAACAGGCAAAAGCAGATAAAATTTCTAAGTCTTGAACTCGTCCACCTCCACCTTGAAAATGCACCCAGTTTACAAGCATGATATGGAAAAAGATACAAGATGTTGAATATCCTGCAGGTACCCTCAAATGCGCCCATGCAAGGTGGAGAGTTTATGAAAATTTCTAAGGCAACAAGTTTCATCCTGCAGCCATGCCAAAATCCGCCCAAGTTCACAAAAAGTCAAGAAAGTCAACAAAACTCGTCCTCCTGCCTGGCCAAAATGCGCCCTCATGCAAGCAAGATGTTAGCAAAAAAATTCTAAGTATGAAAATCCACCTCCTAGGCTAAAATGCGCCCATGCAACAAGAAGGTCAAAGAAGTCAACATGTTTCATCCTCCTCACCCATCAAAATGCGCCCACATTAAGAGAGTTGATAGCAAAAATTTCTAAGGCATGGAAATATCCTCCACCACCCCCCAAATGCGCCCATCCTTCATGCATGGCAAAATGCACCCAAAAGGGACCTGTTGATGTGTGTTTTGTGACACACCAAACATCAGAATAAAATGCCCAAAGACAGCTTTATCCTCTCTTGAAAAACTACCTCTTATGCTAAGATTGCTAGAAAGTTCATACGGTAATTCCAATGTTTCGTTTGGGGGGATGGACAAGCTCAATGGATGATGTGATATGCTGATTTCACAAAGGGACTTATGCTAGGCTTGTTCAATTCACAATGAAGGTTTAGGCAATGAAGCTCTGTTGCTTGGGTCCTTCAAATAATCTGAAAAAAAGATAAGGGTTTAGAATTCCTAATCTACTTCCTAAGAATTCAAGAGACGGTATTGACTTGGTGAAACTAGTAACCACGCTTTGCTTCGCCACATTCAACGACAACTACACAAAGTGGGTGCAATCTTCAAGGGAGTGTGCTTATAATTTTCACGTCATGAATAACTACCATCAAAGTGAACAATATTTATCCAGACAGAAGTTAGGCATCCACAAAGTAAGCTCAGGCTAACTGTACGCATTGAACGAAAATCATTCGTTCAAAGAAAGTATGAGCGGAAGATTCACCATAAATCAATACTTATTAGATCGTGCATTCTTCTAACATACATGAAATAAAATCTAAACTATGATGAGGGATAAGAACCATGCCAACTCCAAAATAAGAGAAGCAATCACCATCAAAACAATGCATGCATTACTTATTACTTTGGCAATCGTACGCAACAATTACTTATCTCAACATGTTTTGCAACATGCTCCCCCTCTGTTACAAATGAGGAGTGAGCTCAATTTATAGGCTCCTCAATTACAATTCAATGGCCAAGATTGATTTAGAATCAATGACCGAGATTAAAATAAAACCCTAATTAGGGCTTTCCATAGCTAACTCCTTCTCGACCAATAAGAAAATTACACTCAAGGATACTTGTCCTTTTTGCCAAATATGAACCCACAATAAAATAGAAAGTTGTTGAATCTGGATGTGTTGACTCAGAACAATTTGATTGGTCAAGGCGCCACTTCAGCAGGTTGGATGTCCGCCTTGGTCACTTTGTTCGTTTTTCCATATTCTTGCCTTAGAATATTTTCCTTGCCGATGACTCTGTCCTTTGTGCTCGTTTCTTCCTGGCTTTGATCTTGGATTCCTTTTGAGACTTTGATTTCTTCTTCTCACTTGTATTGGAAGTCTCGCATTGGAACACATGTTTAGACTTGAAGTTATTAAAGTTTTCTTTCTTGATTGCTTCGAAATTCCCACAAGCGCCTTGAGTTGGATTGGTGTTATTCCTTTGGATTTCCTCTCTGAATTATCCAATTTGTGTTAAGAAATTATCTAAGTGCGGAAATTTGTTTGGCACAATCTTCCTGCCACCATCTAATTCTGATTGAGAGTTTGTCTTTAATTCTTCAGGGGATGAAATCCTTCAAGAAGTTGCCCTGGTTGCTTCAACAGGTTTGGGATTGTAGATGAAATCCCCCCAAGATGTCTGAATATTCTTTCAAGTGCCTTGAATTTGAAGAAGAATGCCTCTGTGCTTTCGCCACAGTAGAAGAAATTGGAATTTTCTCTGTGAAGTATTTCCCATACTTAGCCAAATTTTGGCTACTCAAGTTCATTTTGTAACACCTTCATGCGGATTATTCAACATTTAGCCAAGATTTTGGCCATCTCAATGCTCGAATGAACTTTTCCTATGGACTTGCCTTCAATTCTGAATCCGACTTGTGCTATGTAGGACAAATTCCACCCTTGGACAAGGATTTTATTCACTTCCTCTTTACTTTTCCCTTTTATACCTCTTGTTTTCCTTCCAACACTTAGTCAATTTTCTGAATTTTTTATCCTCTTGGCTAGGCGGACTTCATGAACCTCATGCCATGCCTTCCTTGGCTTGGGCGGACTTTCCTTCCAACTTGCCATTTCCTCTTCAAGTGTTGATTCTTTCTAACTCCTCTTACGTTCTTCGAGGCAGACATCTCACCTGTATGAAGCTCAAAGTTAGAAAAAATATTCACAAATTGTAAAGAAGGTGATTTTATGGCTGGAGAGTATTTAAATGAATTAATTAAAAAAAATCCAGAACTTGATTGAAAAGGCTGTTTAAAGAATAAATTCTTAATAAGATGCAGTTTTATTAGCCTTTATCATTTTTTAAAGAGCATTCATGGAATTTTTCTGGATTTTTAGAGATGTAAACTGAAGTTTTCTCAAATCCAAGATGAAAAATCCTTTTCCCTTCTTTAAATTTGCCAGTAATAACCTTGCAGCTGCTTGAGAAATCTGGAAATGGAAGAGAAAAATCCAACCCTATGTTCTAGAATTAATGTAACTTGCAGCTCAAGAAGAAAATAAGGACGCCTTTGGCTGAGAGAAGTTTGCCTATGAAAAAACTTAACCTGTGAATAATGAAAAATAAACTCACAAGCACTTCTTTTATAATAAAAAGTTTCCTTATTAGCCAGGGTCGATCTCTTCTCTGATTGGGTGCTTTGTTTTAAAATGCAAAAGCAATCTTATCTTCTTCTCTTTGACTTTTCCAAGGCGTCCCTTCTTGCTTGCTAACTAAGTCTTTATTTTTAAATAAAAACTTAAGTTATTTATTTCTCTTTGCTTTTAGAAAAATTTGACTTCTAAGTGGACTAATCCACTTTTCAACTGGATTTTTTGTTTTTCCTCTTACCAAGGTAACTCTTGCCTTAGAAAAAAATTTGATTCTCTTCTTGGAAATTCGACTTCTAACTGGAATTTTTAATCATCCAACTGGATTTTAACTTTATCTTGGAATTCTTGAAGTCCAATTCGAATTTTTTACTTGCCTTAGCCAATTTTCATCATTTTCCAACTGGAATTTCGAATCATCCAACTGGATTTCTTTGAACTAGGCGAATTTTAGCAAGACCTTTTAAATGGACGAATTTCAATTGGATTTTTTCAAGATTTAACTGGATTTCTTTTCGATGAATGGATTTTTAAATGGATTTTTCAAAGATTGAATTGGATTTCCTCATGGGCGCACCTCTCCAGACTTAGGCAAATTTTATCATGATTTTCTTGCTTTTTCCTAATTTCCTCGTTGATTTTCTTGGTTGAAGGTGCGATTTTTCAATTGATTTTCCAGCTTTTGCATGCACTTTTCCTTGCTTTTCTCATCTTTGCATGCGCTTTTCCTGCTTTTCAAATCTTTGCATGCACTTTTCTTTTGCTTTTCTCATGATTTTTCGATTTTTTAAGATTTTTGCTTTATTTTTGCCTACTTTTTTATTCCAAAAGTGGAAACTTTCGACTCCACTGCCAGTGAAACCAAGCACTTTCTAAAAATAGAAACTTACTAAAAATAGAAAAAAGCAAAAAGCAACTTTCTAAAAATAGTAAATTCCAGATTGGTCCAGAAATGCCAAAAACGAAAAAAGCAAAAAAGCAAAAAAAACAGAATCCCTAAAAAATAGGAAGTGTCAGAATTGAGCGAAAGCACAGGCGATCCTCGTCTACCGGGTCTTCTAAGTACTTCTATGACATTCATGTTCAGTTTCAGGCTCAAATTCTCAACTTGGCTCGGGTGACGACTCCAGACTTTGACATGAAATTCCCAGAGCAACAAAGATTATGAAATTGCCACTCAAAGCTAAACCCTAAGAGCAAACCAACGAGGGTCCCCATTTGCAATGGGGCGATGTGTGAAAAGGTCACAACAGGACCATGTAAAGACAAAAGCTGGAAGTTGAAAGGTCGCTTGTTGGAGGCGTTACAAGTTTCATCTTTTATGCATGTTCAAATGCACCCAAAAAGAAAGAAGTCAAAGGAGTCAACAATTTTTCATTCTCCTCCTAGGCTCAAATGCGCCCAAAAGAGGGCAAGTGAAGACGAAAAGCAGGAAGCTCAAGAGTCATCCTTCATGCATGCTAAAATGCGCCCATCTCAAGAGGGGGTCAAAGATTCAAGAAAGGAGTCAAAGGCATTCATCCTTCAAGCATAGCAAAATGCGCCCAAATGGGGCCATGTGAAGACAAAAATAGGGAAGTCCAAGGGTCATCCTTCACACATGCTAATATGTGCCTAGGGTGGTGAGATAAATGCAACATGATGTAAGTGTTGCTAGGCGCTAAAAATGCCAAGTGATGAAATTACTAAGGCATAGACTTAATGCTTGTCCCTCTTCACACATGATATGCGCCCAAGACACAAAGAGGAGAGATTTAAATATGCTAGGCGTGGTGAAGTTTTAATGTTCACCTTCAAGTTGGATATGCGCCCAAGGTGTTGAGGTGATGAATATAATATTATAGGGCGTTGAAGATGATGGAAGTAAAATATGTTATGATGTGCTTGCAGGAAGATTTTTCTAAGTGAAGTTGATAATTTTTCTCACAGGCAAGGTGAACAAAGTTGAACAAAATTTCCTAAGGCAAAAATTTTCAAGGTGATTTAAAAATTTTCTAAGGCAAAATATTTTCTTCCTTTAGAAAATACGCCTAGACCTTGAGGGTGATGAATTTTCTTGAAGCACGAGTAAATTTTTCCAGTGATGAAGTCAGAGATGCTGGCACTACAGGATGGATTTACAAAAATATTTCCAAGTCAGAGCAACAAGAAATGTTCACAGATATGAAGAACGGGATTAAATTTGTTAAAAATTATTTTTCCAAGGTTCAAAATTCAAGAAAATTAAATGAACCCGTTCGTTGTGTACCCATGAATTAGACACGTTCTGGAGAAAATTTTCTTCTGGGTACTGGACGTTTGTGATGAGGAATGGATTTCCATGTCTTCTGCAATTCGCCGAAGCCTTCAGGATAGAGATTTTTGATGGACACCAGGTTGATGAATTTCCTAAGGAAAATTTGAGAAATTTTCTAAGGCAAGGAAGGAAATGTTTGTGAAGATAGAATGCCTTGGCGGATGAATTTGAAATTGAGTGCCTAGATAATTTTTGATCAAATTCCTGATGAAAGGATTTCTTCTCAAGTCTGAGTTGGATGAAATGGTAGAGTGAAGTATGCCCAGGCAGAATACAAGATAGGTTGGAAATTTGGCTAAGGCATGAAGAATTTGAACGCGAAGTTGGTTGGTGAAGACGATGAATGCTTGGAAGTTAGAGCGTGAAGATCTTGGTAAGTAAGTTGAACTTATATTATGAAGTGTTCTAATGCTCTTCTCCTTGCTTGTTTTGTAGGAGAAACGTCGAGACCAAGCGTTGATGATTTAAGTGGTCCAAGATGACATTTCAACCTCGAAGGAAGAAAAGTTACAAGAAAATGGCTAAGTGTTGAGACTTAGTGACAAAGAAGAAATGTTTTCAAAACTCAAGATGCAGAAAAGAATGGAAGCTCGAGCAAAGTTGAAGAACAACGTCAAGAAGAAGATCAAGAGCAGTGTGAACGCATTTCAAAGCTGGAATCTTCTAGAAGGATGGTGAACATTAATGGCTCATTTATTACCCCTCTCCTTTGTGGCAGTTTTCAGGATGAATCTTGTTTAGGGCTGAGGTGGCGGGATCCTGGCCATCCAGCCGATTGTAATCTGAGCTGTCCATTGGACTTGGCCAGCTATAAAAGGGGGAGTCCCCCTCATTTGTATCTCATTAGACATTAGAAGTAGAAGTTAGACAATAGAGATTAGAATAGAGAGACAGCTAGGTGATAGCTTAGAGTAGCTTAGTATAGATTGATAGTGTAATTTGAAGAAGAGGGAAAGTTTTCCCTTTGAAAACTTTGTAAGAAATTGTTGTGAACACTCTCTCAATAAAAGAGTTTTTCATTGATGGTGAATTTCATCTTTGTTGTGAGTAGCTAGCAAGGTTTCTTGGTCCTTCTGATTCAAATGGTAGCGTAAAATAGTTCAAAGTAGTATAATTTTCATTCCATGCAAGTAGATGTTAGCTATGGAATGTGGTGTTTGATCTAAGCAACTTCGTCTATCCATGCCACTAGTGTATTTGCTGATGGTGAATGCGCCTTGTGTGGTCAACTGGAATATCATGTACTTAACTTCGATCATGATTTGTATGTCTATATGCGTCGTTGTGATGGTATTTTCATGCTAAGTTGTGATCTGAACACCTTGAACTACTCCTCTGAAGATTGCACCGACTCCGTGGAAGCTGTCCGAGGCAAGGCAAAGCGAAGTTTGGTTGAAAGTTTGCTGAAGTTGAGCTCCATATCCTACACTTAGAATAGACTTAGACTCTTTAAACCCTGCACCATTTCAATTCAGTACTTTTTGGTTAGAATAGGAAACCCACGCTTCATTGATAAATCTGTCGAATTGTGGAAATCCCTTCCTCTGTTGTTGAATAATTCCGTAAGTCCCCTTGAAATACCAGCAAATCACATTGAGCCAACTGAGCCTATTCGCACTGAAAGAACCTTGGAGTTGAATGCATGAACTTTCTTGCAATCTTAGCATGCGGAATACTTTGATCAAGAGAGAGTAGGGTAGCCGTTGGCGACTTTATTCTGCGTTGGTGCGGTCACGAAAAACACATCAACACTATGTAGATGCAATAACCTTTCATAAGATGAATCATGATTATATGATTGCATTTCAGAATTTGAATGATTCACAACAGTTTATAGACATTGTCATAATGATTAAGTACCTAACAAAGTGGATTAAGCCATGCACCCCGCCAAATAACTCAATAGAACATACTACTAAGTTCTAATATAGGTGCATAATCACACAGTCAAAGTATTCAAATGCCCAAGGCTCAAAATATCAAGGAAACATTTGAGCCAAATTTCTTAATATGGTATACCCAAATTCTAACCATCAAACTATTTGTGATTGAAGGCACAACAGAAATTCAAAACATGGAGTGAAGCTCCCAAGAGTTGACTACAATTATAACCTATTCAAAATCTAAGTATATAAATTGTCTCTGGCGGTTGCAAATTAAGAGAATTGGTTTCTAACAATCACTGTTACCTTCAGCAAGTTTGCTAATGTGTTCTAATGTATATTTTCTGCTAAGGAAGAGAAGTGTGTATGGGAAGAAGATATGTACAGTACTTACAAAAGACATTTTTTTCCCAATTGTCCTTAATGAGAATTACAAAGAGACCATCTCACTTGCTCATTAGAGGGGAAGGTATTTATACTAAGTTGCCAGTTCAAGTACACGTTCAAGGTTTAGATACAACACTTTGCTGATTTTAATTTCTACCCAGGTTCAGTACAGCCTGGGTAGACATACAAGAATGTGCAAAATATTAAAAGCACGGTTGCCAAGAAACTCCATATAGGAACATGGACTGTGTACCTCTCTCCATACCCACAATTTCTGGTGATTACATTTACATATGAAATAGCAATCTCCTTATTCATTTACTCATACACCCCAATTTGATTTGCATCCCCATCCTCATCCCAATACTAGTACCCCTGCGCCTCATGGTAACTATGATTGAAAATATAAAAGATAGCCATAATTTGCACAATTTTAGCCTCAAATCACAAAATTTAAAAATTAACCATTATTTGTGTCAAGTTGTTTGTTTATTTGCCTTTTGGTTTAGGAGTTTTTCATTCAAGTTTGGGCTGCGGTCCCCCAAGTACAGCCAGGGAGTATGGGAGATCCTCCCCACATAAGCCCTAGGTTCATCTCAAGTGAACCTAGGGAATACCCAAGAAAGATCTGGTCTTAGAGGCATATCTAGGGCATACCCATACAGACACCAAATTGGGATCAAGACTTAGTACAGTGCATGCCTATAAACAAGAGAACCTTGCTTCGTGGTATTTAAGTTTTGATGTATTTGTTGATTTATTTGAGCTGTTATCTGGCAGAAACTGGAGTAAGCAAATTGTGTGGGTATAAAAATAGTGGGAACTTTAATCGAAGGCAAGTTTTGCCGAAGGAAAAAGCAAAACAAAAAGGAAGAAGATTTTTGACAAAAAATGTGTCTAATAGTTTTAGATCTAATATTTTTAGATCAACATTTTGGACCACATTCCATTGTTTTTCAATTGGAATTTGGAACAAAAGAAACAGATGAATGGTTACTAGACTTCATGGTCCTTATGCAAATAATTGCACTAATAAGTGTGAGGCAAGGTAACAACAACCCACGCCTAGCTAATTAATGAATTGAAGCTTAGTCAAATGAACTAAATGCCATAGTATTTAAATCTATGTTTAATTAGTCAAAAGGTTTTAAAATGTACTTACAAAGTCAAGACCGTTCTAGTTGATTAATGGTCTTTGGCTTAGCAAAAAGAACTAAATGCTATAATATTTAAAGTTATGTTTAATTAATCAGAATTGAACAAATCATTTGCACTTTTGCAAAGAGGCAAGAAATTCAAGGAATCTGAAGGGAAGGTCATTATGGATTGATTGGAAGGTGTATAGTACCAAATGCTACTACTACTACTACAAAGGCTCCCAAGGCTCCAGTAGCCTACGTTGTTTCAAGATGTTAAGGAATGGGTTGTATCCTGCCGTGCCTGGAAAACGAGAAAGACGCTCAAGCAAGATTCTATGCATCTATAACCAATGTAGATGAAGAAACTTTTCAAGAGATGGGACCTTATTTTAGAGGTCCATCCCTAAAGCTGAGATGTTTGCAACTGTGAAGGTCCATCCTCATGGTGAAGCGTCTAACTGAATAGGTTGAGACATGCACCCTACCAAATAACTCAATAGCAAGTATGACCAAATTTTATATGAGCATTTGAGATGAATTTCAAATACCCAATGCCTAGCAGTAAACATATTCAAGAATTGAAAGCATCTGCACAACATCTAAGTGAGTTGGTAAACAATTATGAACTTTGAATTTTTGGCATACTATTTTGCGGTGTTCAGGTATTGATACCCATGCTAAGAATGCTCTGGCACAATATAAATTTAAAACACAAAACGAACCTCTTGAGACTTCAGTAAAAATTGAAACTATTTAAATTTCAGATCAGTCAAAACCATCTTCATCAAAGAGACGGTTGAATAATTGATCTCTGAAAATCATGATAGAGGAGAATCGGTCTCCAACAATCACTATTTGTTTCAGCAGGTTTATTGACATGTTATGATGTCTAATTTTTGCTAAAGAAGGGAAATGTACATGAGAAGAAAATAAGTATAGCACTTACAAACAATAATTGGTCTCCAGACTGAAAAATGTAAAGAGGCTGTCTCAAATGCTAATGAAAAGTGAAGGTATTTATGTTTTGATAGATTTGCTAATTTGTTTGAGCTTTCAGCTGGGATGGGGTGTAGGGTCACTCAAACATTACCATTTGTTAGCATTTAATTAAACATTATTGAGATTAACAAAACATCTTCAGTGTCATGTCATATGTGTTAGGTAATTATACACTTTTAAGTTACGCCTACTCTAGCTGTAATAGCCCCTAGGGTTTATTAAACTGGCTTACCAATTAATTAGGGTTCACAGATCTGATTTACCAGTTTCAAATGTTTGATTTCAAGAAAAACTTTCACAATCACAATAATAACTCATTAAGCAATAGTACATAATAATATCCAAAGGTTTTGGAAGAGTTTAGTGACAAATAATTACAATCCTTGATACACAGTAGATTACTCAAATCATAGAGCAGCAATATTGTTACTCAGATCTGATATAAGTTTACAAAAACTATTGATAGGCCGGTTACCAGATCAAATACCAGAGAATTCGTTGATCAGAATTTAATCTACCCCTCGCTGTATGGATTTTCTGCTGCTGCGATCAGCCTGGGTGTGTCTAACAGACCTCTGGCCACTTATCTAGATATCTGATCACTGGATTCACTATAGAGCACTTTGGTGTACCACCTGCAAACTCTATTCAGCCTTTAGATCATCACCAAGCCTGACACCCTTCTATTGTTCTGCAATCTTAGAAAATAGGACGCTCCAATGATGGTGGATCTAAGTGAGATCTGCCTATACTTTAACTGTGTGAGATCTGCAGCCAAAAATGGATCTGGAATTGCTGTAATTGTTCAGAATGTGATGAATTTTCACCTGTAGGCGCTGGACTTGCTGGCCAATGAGTTAGGCCTCCCTCCTAAGCGCCACACAACCTAGGGATCTGATCTGCGCTCCTCTTCTAGGTCTATCAACATTGAAACTTCTGAGCCATCACCAATATTAGTGCCCAGAATGGCGAACACAATGGCCTGCAGCCTAGGTAAGACGAATTTGTCCTGCCACAGTTAATGATGATCAGGTCTGATAAGCAATCTTGCTTGGATCAACCCTAAATATTCTGAACTGAAAGAATTTTTAGGAATATTTGAAAATCAGTAGCATAAGATTAGGGTTTTCGTCCTAACCGTGAGGGGCAGATAGGATTTTCATCCCAGCAGCACCATTTCAGGAGTCTACCAAAATCAGACTAATTTCAAGATGCCTCCTTCAACACCCAAAAGGGCATATTAATAGGCCTCCAAATGAGGCATGTGGTCCCAAAATAGGCACCCAGAATTTAAAATTCAAATTTATTTATTTATTCATATATTTAATTTTAACATACATATATATATATATATATATATATATATGGTGTTTAAAAACACCTTTTCAGGTCGGCTGGACATTTTATAGGGGCATGACAGTCCCCCTTTCCAAAATTTGGATGCTCAGAAATCTCCACTCCTTCCCATGTAGTGTCTTCAAGTGGAAGATTTTTCCATTTCACCAAATATTCCGAAATGACCTTGTGTCTTAACTTCTTTTCCCTCATATCAATGATGGCTTTGGGCTCCAAAACCAACTTCTCTTCATCGTCAAGTGGAGGTAACTCTAAGGAAGGAGTAACCTACTAACCCAAGGCCTTTCCAAGCATGACACATGGAAAATGTTGTGAATTTTGTTGTTCTCGGGAGTTCAAGTTCATAAGCAGCCTCGCCAATCTTCCTTATGATTTTGGAAGGACCAAAAAAATGTGGTTTCATCTTTTCAACACCACTTCCTTTGAGTGAAGATTGTCTATAGGGCTGCAACCTTGAAAATACCATATCTCCCACCTTGAAAACCCTCTCAATTCGATGGCGGTCAGCATACAACTTTTGCTGATTTTGGGCTTATTGTAAGTTCTCTTTGAGTGCCTTCACAATGTCTAAGCTTTGCTGAATTAAATCTTTTTCTCTTGGTACTCTACTATCCAAAAGAATCAAATCCATAAATGAAACAGCATCATAACCTATTGATATGTGATGGGTAGAAAAGATGAAACCACAGTTTTTTGGTCCTTCCAAAATATGGTTCTCAGTTGTGATCATATGGTTTGTCCTTGATGACAAAATCCCTTTCTGTTGATTCTACTTGTTGAAAGTTTCAGTTTGGTTTCTCATGCTTTATCTTGGTGCAGTTTTGTGTTAAATTTTAGGATCAGATTTAATAGAAAGCAGAAAAATGAACATAAAGAACAAATGAACACAGTATTTATCCTAGGAAAACCCTCCTCATGAGGGAGAAAAACCCAGCCAATAATATCTCTTATATTATTGAATCTCAAAAGAAACTCCTTTACAATGAGGCCGATATGAGAGCCAGAATATAAGCATCAAACTTATGATGCAACACAGATACAGCCAGATGCAAAACTCAGTAAACTCAGCCTTCAATAATCTGCACTTGATGGAGAACTCGCACAACTCTTGAATAATTCGAACTTCCTGTAAATGAACTGAATGCTGAATGAATGTATATACAATGTGACTCTCTAAACATAGCATGTCGGTTTCATGCATGTCAGTTACCTCTGCATGTCAGACTGCATGACACTTACCAGAGGACACACTAGGAGAATCATGCATCTAATTTTAGGAGTTACAAAAAGATTCCAATGCTGACTTTTGAATAAGACAGTTTGCAGGTCGGCCCAGCTTCTGAAATAGCAATTACAAAATACAAAGTAAAGGAGACAGCTGGAAGAATCTGACTGACGCTGCCATAAACATCAACACTCCCTCTCAGCTAGGGAGGATACTTCCAACTACACAAGCCAAATCACCTCATCGTGATGTCTACCACTATGGCTACAACCATATGTGGAAAAGAAACGATATCACCTCATCGTGATATTAGATATCACCTCATCATGATATCAACCATCATGGCTACTCCCATAGATGGTATGTACAAGTGCCCATCACTCAATGTGATGTTGTCACCTCATCGTGACGTTCACCATGGCTCTCCCAGAGGGTGAAAACACAAGTACAATATGTTGTCATGGAGTCACACACATGACATCCACCATGGCTCTCCCAGAGGGTGGAAACAAGGGCTTTCACCTCAAATCTCTCTCAAAGAGAAATGCATTAACAAGGGCTTGCACCTCAAATTCTTCCGTCTCAGAAGAAAATGCATTAACAAGGGCTTGCACCTCAAATTCCTCCGTCTCAGAGGAAAATGCATTAACAAGGGCTTGCACCTCAAATTCCTCCGTCTCAGAGGAAAATGCATTAACAAGGGCTTGCACCTCAAATTCCTCCTGCCTCAGAGGAAAATGCATTAACAAGGGCTTTCACCTCAAATTCCTCCGTCTCAGAGGAAAATGCATTAACAAGGGCTTGCACCTCAAATTCCTCCGTCTCAGAGGAAAATGCATTAACAGTAGATCTCCATGATGATGAAACTCCCTCTGAAGCTCCAAGTACTTGCATCAACCTTCTGACCTCCTCGTCCAAGGTTGCTTCTGATGAATTGTCAAACTCCCTCTGAATGTAAATTTCTTCTTTTCAAAGAAACTGATCTCAAAGACAACTTGAATAGATTCTTCGTCTTTGAGAGATGTCTCCAGTTAAGTTTATCTCTTCAATCTACATGAATTCCTCACAGGATGCCTCAAGCTCTTCTTCTCTAGGCAATCTCTCATCACCCTCTCGCTCCTCGATCCATCCTGGAAGCATTTAGAGAGAGATTACTAATAGTTTAAACTATCCAGAAGAAATTTCAAAGTAAGAATCATACATGTTTCACTATCTCAATGTTATAGGATGAACACATAAGAATTTATGAACAAAAAGAAATATATATAAAAGAATCAGAATGAAGGAATAAAGAAACTCTCTTTATTGAATTTTTGATATAACTCTTTCTTCCATCTTTTACTCCTCTCGAGAGTGCTAAACTCAGCACAACAAAAGACAATCTAAACAACTGCAAATTTCTTAAATGCATTATGTAGTTAGCATGTAGTACCAACTCCCTTTAAGAGTTCAAGGCTTTATCATAGTTCATGCATTAGAGAATGATATCGATGTGACCAACTAATCACCATTGAAATTGCAATTCTCCTTTTTATTTCAGAGTCACACTCAAAAATCTTCACAACCAACATGCAATAAATAAAACCACTATGCTAGTGAACACAATTCAAGAGAACCCACTATCTCTCTTTACTAATTACAAGATCCAACTAAATGATATAACTCAGCAAACAAAGAATACTTATCTCTTTAAATATTCTAATGAATGCAAATACTGGACATAGTAAGATACGCTGCTCTTGCGCACAAATCAGCACACAACCTTCACGGCTTGAACACAAGCTCATGACTTTAGAATAGAAATCCCCTGGAATCCTTTTGAGGGGAGATCTTATCCATATCTGCAAATGAATCATGCTGATTAGGCCTAGTTGGGCAGTCCTTTACATAGTGACCAAACTTGTCACAACGAAACATTGGACTTTAGAGAGGTCCCACTTCTTCTTGAATGCGGGAGCACCATTAGCTCCTTTATCTCTATTCCTCTTGAAATATCCTTTCTTTCCATCTTTCCCTTTCTTCTTTGAAGATTGAGCAGAAAGAACATGAGTGTCTTCATTTGTCGAGCTTTGACCAACGCCTCTCACAGCCAACCTAGACTCCTCTTGAATACAATCTGCCCTCAAACGATCAAACTTGGGAAGTTTCGATCTTGCGCTAATTCCTTGAATGTAAGACTCCCAAGATGATGGAAGACCATTAAGAGCCAACATGGTCAAATCCTTGACATCAACAAAATAACCAATAGAAGAGAGTTGATCTCTCAATTCGGAAATCTTCATGAAGTAAGCGATGACAAATTCTCCTTCCGCCATCTTCACATGATGAAGTTGTTGCTTCAATGCAAGTGCACGGCTTGTGTTGTTGATCTCATACATCTCCTCCAAAGTTTTAAACATCTCCCTTGCCGTCTTCATCTTAGAGATGATGGGAACAATATGATCCTTCACGGAATCAACCAGCATCTTCTTTGCCTTGATATCTTTCTTCTTCCACTGAACTTTCTCTTCCTCATCCGTAGGCTCTAGAATTTTGCTCTCCACGAACTCAGCCAACTCATTTTCCTCCAAGGTGAGCATAATTTTGAATCTCCAAGATGTGAAATTTGATGCTCCCTCAAGTCTGTCCTCGATATTGAGACCGTTCACCATCTTGACGAGGAGATAGAAGAAAACAAAGATGAGAAGAAGAATAAAGAGTATCGCTGCAAGACTAAATCTGATCAAGACCTTCTTCAAACCCGCTTTGATACCATGTTAATGTTAGGATCAGATTTAATAGAAAGCAGAAAATGCAACACAATGACAGCAGATACCCTGGGAAAACCCTCCTCTTGAGGGAGAAAAACCCAGCCTCAAATATATCTCTTATATTATTGAATCTCAAAAGAAACTCCTTTACAATGAGGCCAATATGAGAGCCAGAATATAAGCATCAAACTTATGATGCAACACAGATACAGCCAGATGCAAAACTCAGTAAACTCAGCCTTCAATAATCTGCACTTGATGGAGAACTCGCACAGCTCTTGAATAATTCGAACTTCCTGTAAATGAACTGAATGCTGAATGAATGTATATACAATGTGACTCTCTAAACATAGCATGTCGGTTTCATGCATGTCAATTACCTCTGCATGTCAGACTGCATGACAGTTACCAGAGGACGCACTAGGAGAATCATGCATCTAATTTTAGGAGGAGTTACAAAAAGATTCCAATGCTGACTTTTGAATAAGACAGTTTGCAGGTCGGCCCAGCTTCTGAAATAGCAATTACAAAATACAAAGTAAAGGAGACAGCTCGAAGAATCTAACTGACGCTGCCATAAACATCAACATTTTGTCTATATGGTTTACATGTCTTGACATTCAGTGGACAGTTTACATTCAGAATTTTAATATCTTATGGTACTGTTCAGTTTGAGCTTCGTGCAGTCTCAGGTTATCTTATTTGTACATTGTTTCGATGACAAGAAAGAACAAATCGGCATGAGAATGCCAGGGTCTCCCCGATCCATTTCTCTGTTAAACGTCTGTGTTGCCTATCGGCAAGATGTTTCTGATGTCATGACGATTTGATTTTACATACTGGCAGCTTTCGGCAGGACTTCTCCATGGTTTCGGCGACAGAGGATGATCCCTATTGGCAGGAGTGTTGTTTTCGGTATGTGGTCTCACTGAAGACATATTGTCTCTCTAACCGTGCACCGAAAGGTCTTATCGGCAAAGGTTGTGGCTTCGATGAAATGTCATAGCGATTTCGTGGTGTCTTACCGACTTATGCACAAAAGTTATATCGGTATGAGTTAATGATATTCGGAGTAATGTCCCAACGACTTTGTTGGGTCTTGCCGACTAAGTCTTATGTGGGGCTTTCGGCGAGAGGTTGGTATTGTCTCAGCGACTCAGAGTGGATAAATATTTTCGGTATGACATAGTGTGCTCTCCAAGAGGTCTCCCCGACATTGATATGTCTCGGCGATGCATAAAACAAAAGGAACATTTCAGTATGTCTCATGTGCTCGAAGAAAGGTCTTGGCGAGTTTGATTTCTTATACCGATCGACATCATAAAGGTATAAATCTCAGTAAGAGTTAGGGTTTTTAGCGTGAGGTCTCAGCGAGTGACCTCCAGTCTCGTTGATGGAACACAAAAGGACTTTGTCGGCATAGGATCTGACTTGTCTCAGCGACACACAAGATGGTGGGTGACTTTCAGTATAACGAAGTATTAACTATATGAGGTCTCCCCGAGAGCGATATGTCACGGCGACAAGTATGATCACGTGGGCTTTCGGTAAGACACAGGATGCTCTACGAGAAGTCTCCCCGATTTTGAATTGTCTCAGCGACACTGGATGAAAGGATGACCTTCGGTAAAACAAAGCATTATCTACGAAACGTCTCCCCAACAGTAGAATGTCACAATGACACACAAGAGATAAAAGGGCTTTCGGTGAAACATAATGTGGTCTGCGAGAGGTCTTCCCGACTCTGATGGGTCATGGCGAAAGCGATAACTAAGGGCAATGTTTGGCGATTTAATTGCCTTCGGCAGGACTATCCGGATGTCTCAGCGAATGATTAACGAAGACTCAATCACTATGGGCGACATGGGAATTTCTAAGTATAGTTGCAGGCCGACATAATTGGTTGGCATCGAATCTCAGAACGGTTACATGGCAGAATATTCTTTGAGTTTCATTTGTGGGCAGTCGTGGTTTTGAAATAACAGATTATTTGCAGCCCTCTGGACAGGCGTTTGGTGCAGGAGCACCTGCCAAGGTGCCAGAGGACAAGCATATTTTGAAGTATTGTTTTAAAATCTTTTCCTTTTTGTTGTGTAAGGTCTCAAATGCCTTTTAGTTTGTGTTTGGGGACCTTTTTGGGTTCATAGGTAAAAGTTAAATAAATTGGGAAAACTATTTGTGGGCGTTTCCTAAGTTTTTGTTAAAAATTGAAAACACATTGTGTTTTCCAACAGTTGGTTTTTGGCCGTTCTTAGGCTCAATGAGAAAACCTAACTGTTTTGGAGGCGTTGTATGAGCTCATTCTCGACCTTGTAAAAGGTTGGAGGCTTTGGATATTGGAGTTTTTCATGTGAATAGGAGACAGTGACTTTTTGATGTGAAAATACTGTTTTTTTCTGTTCTTGCGTTTGAAACAGCAAGTAGATGATTTAAGTTAAGCTTTTGTGAGTTGTACAGCATGAAGTGAAGCCTTATAAAATATTTCTTGTGGCATTTGTGTTAGTTTTTCCATCGCTTTCTGTTATTGTGTAAATACTGTGTTTTTTTTGCTTTGCTGTTTGGACTGGTAAAGTCCAGAAATATGGAGTTCTAGCTGGTTTCCTGACCGTACCAAGAAGCATGGCCTCAGTGGAAACAAGGCTAGACTCCCTCCCTGTATATTATGTAAATATAAAAGTCTTTTTGAGTGTTGGAAGCATGTTTGAGAACCTTCCCTAGGCGAGCTTGTTGAAGTCCGGTTAGGGAAAGACAGTGATAAATTAGAATCTGCGTTGCAGGGGTGCTGTATCTTCACAAAATAAATGTGTGCAGTGGTTGCAGGGACCTTCACCATGGTAGTCAAGAAGGCAGAGCCTTTGTTTGGTCTTTTGGAGGTGGGAACAAGTTGAACAGTCCAAGAAAGAAGCAAAGAAAACCCTAGTTCTTGCAAGAACAGGGTACACCATATGTACGGATAGAAAATAGCCCAAGACCTCGAAAATCTGTTAGTGCTTCCAATTTGAGCAAGGGTGACAGGAGCAAGTTTGGCTTGATAAGGTGAAGGAGAGGAGTGATGAGCATTTTTCTTGTGTGAAGAGGCCTAATCCTAGTAACCCTTCTAAAACCCTAACCTAGGGTTTAATGAAAGCGATAGAAGAAAGGAGTTTTGTGCTTAGACAAGAATCACTCCTTGACTGTTTTAAAGCTTTGAAAACCTATGCACACCCCTGAATGCAGGTTAGGAAACATTTAGAGGTTAACTGGTCTTTAAGCTGATTAAGGGCTAGTTGGTGAAGAGAGAAAAAGCACCAAGGAATGCTTGGTTGAGGCATTGAGATTGGTCTTGAAACTTGATAGCAGCAAATTAGAGATGATAGCAGGGTTGGCCATGAACCAGGGGTACCTAAACTAGCAGAGGACCTACAGGTTGAATGGTGGATGTAGTGACACCTTAGGAGTTCTCAAGGCAAGGACTCAGAGCATTGAGATTGTGACTGTCTCAATCCAACCCTTGTTTCTATCAGCGTTACTCTTGATTTTTTCCATCATCTACAGATTGTCATTATTCAGCTTTAGATTCTAAAATTGGCAAGTGAGTTTCAGATTCTTGTGAAAAACGCATTCTTTGAAGACTTTCTGTAGAAACCCCTGTTTCTCCGTTTCCTCTGTATCTGATTGTTTTGTTTGTTTTTCTGAAGATTTAGGTTTTTCTGACATTTTTCTAGGGTTTTGAACAATACATGAATGGTACGTTTTTTTCTTGAAACATGTAATAAATGCTTTGAAAAGATGATTTCACTTCGTAAATTGCAAACCCTAATGGAGATACTGAAACCAGACTATTTATTATTCTTTTGCAATGACTACAATGAAGTTCTGGCGACATGCAAAGTAAAAAACAATAGATATTTAAAAACCTGATTTTGACACAGCAAAGAGATGAAATCAGATTCGTTTGGCCTTCAGATGCCAGCTCTTCCCTCGACAGATGATGTATGAAGCTCCCTAGATGCCAGGCGCCTTCCCCTGTGAAGTCAGACTGCAAAAAGGCAAGTGATCTCCTCTTGAAGGAAAAATCTGTCCTTTCAGGTACAGTACGGCTCTGTACAGGCTGGTACGGCCAGGAAATGAACAGCAAAAATAAATAAGGATCCTTCCTCCTATCTTCAATGCCAGGTCTCTGATGAATGCTGCGCCTATAAGAAAGAATGTATTCTGAATGGAAAAACCACGCATGAACTCTGAAAGCTATTGTTCTCTAAGATCAATGGTACGGCCTGGTAATACAGCTTGCTGAAGATGCACAGATCCGTACGGCTGCTCTAAATGATTCACTTCTCCTTCCTTCCGTTGACTGTGGATGACTCTAACAATGTGGACGCCTTCTGTGATGCATAGATGAAGCTCATACAAGAGGCGTTTCTCTCCAAGAAAGGAAACACGTATTTCTGCACAGGTACGGCCTGACAAGAAGGTACGGCCTGTCAGAAACAGCAATTAATGCTGTACGGCTTCCACAAAATCAATGATTATGTCTCTGGTATGGTCGCCTTGATATATAGATATGCTCTGGATACAAACAACTGAAGAATCTCTGGAGAAAACTTTGAGGATATTAATTTATCTGAAGCTCTGTGATTTACTCTGAATGAGAAAACCTCTGCTGGCAGTAAATCGGGTGATATCTCACACCCTCTGAACTGATTCGAAGGAGATGGCTCGTTCTCCGACGATTTCGAGACGAAACCCTAAGGTCTCTGTGCTCTGGCAAAGCCTGATCAATTTTCCGATTCCCAAAAATGTCATAATGGCTCTAATCCCAATGCAAAAACCTTTATTCCTCTCAAAAGGGCGAATTCCTTAATAATAGGGATTATTAAAATATTTCAACTTTTTAATCTTTTATTTCTTCAATAGTCTCAGCGTTAATTTTAAATTATAAAAATAATCTCAAACTGGCCCCTTTTAATGTTGGGCGCCCCCTTCACTGAATCACTTAAGTTATAATTAAAATATTATAACTTTATATTATATTCACCAAATAATTAATATTTAATTAATATAATTAAATATTAATATCTCCCTCGTTATTCGTCCGATGACTGATCCGTCTGAAGCTGACGAACTCTGAAGTGATCCCGGACGCTGCCAATCTCATACTGCTAAAAATAAGGGACACTGCCTGCCAGGAACTGCTAAAAATAGCAATTCTGCAAAAGGTCTGAATGAGCCCGAACGAAAGCCAATTGATCAAAACGCCAATCTGACGCTGAGCCAAGCTCGGAACGACCCTCTAACCACTCTGTCAGCCTCGAGGGTCTCATGATAGGCCAATCTCACGATCACGATGCTCGCCAAAAACGGGGACATGACACTTTCATTATGACAGACATACTTGAAATGTATATAAAAACCGTGTTGAAAAGAGTGCAATCTCTGGTCATAATTCTGGAAGATTGTTCTTTGGCTGTATCAAAAATGTATTGAAATACTCTGTATTAAAAATCTGAAAAACAAAGATGCAGAGATATATTGTAATATTCTTTTCTATGTAATATTTTAAGGATTCAATTATTGAATCCTTAGGGTATTTCATAGACGAGAAAACAGAGAGTTATGAGCTTAACTGAAAACAGAGAGATCCTCTGAGATATTATTATTGTTCAGAAATATAATTTGAGAGGTTGGTACTCCTTGAAATAGATATCTCTAAACGAGGGGTTGGTGCTCCTTGAGTGGGTGCTCAAAAATCAGCCTATAAGGCATTGTGAACAGTTGATTAAAAAGATTAAGCCTGCAAGGCATTTCGGGAGTGGTTTTTATACCCCAGGAGGGTTTTCCACTCGGCAAAATCTTGTGTCTCTTTGTTCTTCTGTGTGCTCACTGCTTTACTGTGTTGTTTTTGTTCACTGTTGGGATTATTATTTTTCTCAATTTTGTTTATGAATGATTACATTCAACTCATGAATGCATTAATCAAAGTAATATTGAGATCAAATCTGAGCTATGTTTTTGAATTTTTGAAAATTGGTCAAATCTATTAAGATACTGATACACCCCCCCCCTCTCAGTGTCATTTTTAACTCCAACACTATAACAATACTCCCAAAGGTGCAGCCATTTGACCCATGTTGTTTGTTGTCCCGTGACATAGTTCCTCAAGTAACCTTTTATCCATTTGTTCACAATTTGTGTTTGCCCATCAGATTGAGGATGATAGCTAGTGTTTGGGGTCAATTCCGTGTCTGCTAATGGGAAGAGCTCTTGCCAAATCAAACTAATAAATATGTTGTCCTTGTCACTTACAATGTTCCTTGGCAACCCATGAAGTTTAAAAAATTTCCTAAAGAACAAATCAGCAACTTGTGGAGCACTATACTCCGAAAAAATGGCATGAAAATGAGCATATTTGGTGAGCCTATCAACAACCACATAGATACAATCCTTACCTTGGACCCTTGGAGGGCCCATAATAAAATCCATGGAGATACTCTCCCATTTCTGATTTGGAATGGGTAGGGGCTTCAATAGCCCAGCTGGAAAAACATACTCTACTTTGTTTTGTTGGCACACCATACACTCTCTAACATGCTTCAACACATCATTTTTTAGTCCTTTCCAAGAAAAATGTTCCCTTATTTGCTTGTATGTCTTGTAGTAACCTAGATCGCCAACAAGCGGAGTGTCATGACATGCCCTCAATATTATTTCCTTCACTTTCGATCTTGGTACAATACATACCATATCCTTGTATAGAATAAGCTCCTCCACCACATTATACCTGTCATATTGCAACTTCCCATCCAAAATGTCAACAACAAATGTGTTCTTGGCATACTCGACAATTATAGAAACCTTCCAATCAATAAATATGTCAATCATAGAGCGGAAATAAGGCTTCCTAGAGAGTGCATCAAGCACTACATTATTCTTTCCCTTAACATACTCAATGTCAAAATCATAGGCTTGTAACTTACCCATTTTTTTTGTCTATCGTTCAAGTCATTTTGATTGAGGAATTTTTATGATCCGTTTTCACCACAAACCAGGTATTGCCTAAATTTGGCAAATGTGTGCATGATTGCTAACATCTCTGTCATAAATAGAGAAACTCCTTTCTACCTCCTTGAGCTTCCTACTCTCAAATGCTATGGGGTGTCTATTTTGCGTCAGCACTACCCCAATCGCCTCTCTTGAAGAATCACATTGTTGCCTCTATCAGTGTGTCCATTGTTGCCTCTAGGATTATTGGTGTTTAAGGCTTCACTCTGAAAATGGGGTGTTTGAGGCCCATTTTGATTCATTTTGTGAAACAACTATGACATCATGTCAAGCATGGTGTCGAATTTCCTCTCTGCTTTGGAATTTGGACTATCTAGTGGGGTTGTTTCCTTATCATTTTCTGCCATAACTTCTAATGAACTTACACTGTCACAATCTGGAATTTGATGGACTCTTAGGACTTCTGAGGAGTCCTCAACTGGAGTTTATGGTCTCTAAAATATCTATCTTTTTTGTTCTTTGTTATAGTAACGAAGTTCTCTATCACTCATAGAGAATTTGCAGCTGCATAACAAGTGTTAAAGGCACAGGCTAGCAACAAGACCAGCTCTAATACCGTTGTAATAACCACCCTTAATTTATTTTTGAAAAAAATTGTTAGCTCAACAAAATGAAAATGTTAAACAACTTTCCTTTCCATTTTTTGATCACCAAGTTCCCAATTTGGGCGAGGGGAGAGCCTATAGTGTATGGGATTACAATTATGCTTGAAATGAGCAGATGAAAGTAACATCCACTTATCCAATGGGGTTAGCTAGGCACATCCACTTTGCAATGGGAAAGCATATGCAATAAAGAAATGCAAAGTAAGCTCTTCCAATTCTCAGTGGTGAGTGAGTACAACCAATAAACAACTCTTCCACTTTTCAATGGTGAGTGAGTACCAGAAAGCCACTTATTCGGTGGTGTGAGTAACAAGAGCCACTTATGCAGTGAGGTAAAGAACAACAAGTAACAAGTAACAGGACCAAGAGCAATGGTAGTACTACCACCCAATGTTACAATGTTAGCTCTTACAACTTATTCCAAACCAAATACATATCTGCTATTCCAAATATTAATGTGATATGAAGCTGATTAAAGCACCCCAAATGAACCCCCAACTCAAAAAACTAACCACCCAACATTGTAATAGCAAATATACCTTAGAATATGGCAAATGGAAGTCTGATATAAGTCTGAATTTTCGCTATAGCAGTCTAGATAGTGAGATAAATGACTTGGGAAACTTCACCCAGCTACCTCCAACGTGCCAAAATGATCACCAACTATATTAGCACTCAAACAGCATCGCCAACTCACACCCAAACTCATGAAAATAGTGTATCATTATTCTAGAAAGGGTATATCAGACATTTGCAGGTATGAAATTACAGTTGCAGCAGGTAGCAAAAATGGTGGCCCCCTAAAATAACTCCAAACTCCATACTCAACACTCCTACAATCTGAAAAGGAATCACACCAAAATGTAATGCTAAAACACATCAAAATAGTTCATACTTGAAAACCCAAACTGAAACTTCGAATCAGCTCTAATGGTGATTCCTAGCTGGAATCACACCAGAGTCTAGCTAGGGAATACCTTGCAATTCTGAAATTAAAAATCTATGAGGGATTTAGTCCTCGAAGATTGAGCATAACCAAAGCCACTTCAGCAACATTACATTATCATTCTTCAGCATATCCAAATGAACCCCCAACACCTTTTATAGCTTTTTTTTGTTGTTTTTTTTCTGAAAAATCATTTTTTTTTGTTTTTTCGTTGTTTTTTCAAAAAAAACTTTTCACTTTTTTTTTTCAAAAAACAGTTTTTGCTTTTTTGTTGCTTTGTTCTGAAAAAATACTTTTGTTTTAAATTAAATAAATCATTATGTGCAAACATTTAATCACTTTTAGTTTTTCCATCAAACTCCCTTTTAAAATAAAATAAAACTTTTTTCATGTGCAAGACTCCTTTATTTCTCCTAGGCATCCAAATGGGGAATCAAAATATCTTTTCGAAAAGATATTACACTTAAGTTATCAAAAAAATGATAAAACATTATAACTTAAGTGAATAATTTAACTATTTCACCCCAAGTTGTGGAAAATCTTCAAACACATCGGAATCCAAATTTGACCACGCCAATATAATACTAAGGCAATAGGTGAATAATAGAAGCCAATTTGGTGACTTATTATAAATAGACATGCTCTCCAAGAAATTTGGAGAACACCCCAAAAGTTGGAAAACATTTCAGAGAGTGTCATTCGTATCGGTATTGCCCACAGAGCTCATTACCAACAAAAGAAACCTTGTAACTCCGAAACTACGTCCTCCAAAATCTTTGGAGTCCCCTTGCCTTACCAATTAGCCCACAGGAACTTGAGAAATAGGCTAATGGTCTTCAAAGTAATTAGGCTTGAGAAGGAGACATTACATATTCTTTCTTCATGTTTGTCTAGCTTATTCTATGATTTGTAATAACTGTAATAAGAAAAAGGTGTCGTAAGGTCAAGATTCAACATTCATTTTGTAATGCTCAAGGCAAATAAGAGAATTTCCACCAAGTTCCCATTTTGTCCCATTGACTGCTACTATCTGTAAGGGTCTTGTGATTAAAACATTTTTCAATATTGGTTCACTGATTTGATACTGTACCCCTCTGTTTACTAGTACTCATAGTTCTGCCCATAATTACCATTAATGCTATGCTTGTCCTTTGATAACAAGTGGTGATTAACTAACAAATATGACCCCTTATTGATACAATCTACATTTTACAAGATGACAAATTTAAAATGAAATTATAGTTGCAAAACGAATAAATACAATTCAGGTAGGAACAAAGCAATTTATCTCAAAAAAGTGAGAGCACTACTATGAGAAAAATATATTTCCTTAGTCAAAAATTGTATTCCTTCATTTTGACATCTCCATAGCTGATGGGAAGTAAAAGAATCAGAAAATGAGGTTAGAAATGAGGTTAGAGTACATACCTCATCTTCATCTTGAGTTTCAACTTCAAGATCTGAAGCTGGAAAACCAACACAGAGAAGAGCATATCCCTAAAAACAGAAAGGCAAGTAACATTACCAGTGATGATAGAAATTCTTGCAAACATAAAGTGTATACTCCACATTAGAAATTCTTGCAAACATTAAGTATATACTCCACATTTTGTAGTCATAAATATCAATAGAAAATCTTATAAGCATAAACTTTAGAAAATAAGCTAAGACATCCATACAAAAGTAGAATTTGTAAAATCTTTTTACAGAGAAATGATGAACACAGCCAAAAAAAAATGTCATGACATTGGCAATAAGTACTGTAGACAGTAAAATAATTCTTCTTTTGTCATTATTTTATCATTATTCTTCATTTATTATCATTATCATCTATTGTTATACATTATTATCATATTATTATTATTCATTTCTTATCATAATTATCCATTATTATTCATTACTTATCATTATTATCATTTAATTAAATAATTATTTATTATTTAATTAATATGAGCTAATTATCATCTATTAAATAAATAAATAAATCTAATCATTATCCATAAAATTCTATCTCATTATCCTCTCAAGAGTTAACTCCCTCATCAAATTAGCAATTTCCTCATCAAAAAATCCATTAAATAAATTAATAAAACTCATAATTATCCTCTCATGAGTTAACTTCTTAATCAAACTAGAAAAATCCTCATCAAAATCAATTAACTAGTCCACCTCTCCTCATCAACACCACAATTAGTGAAGTTACCGCATGGTTTATGATCAAATCTAGACCATCCACTCATTCTCCCAAAAAACTATAAATTTGGTTTCACTTATCATTTTCACCATCAATCTCCAATACGATATTATGTTGTCGATTTAATCATCCAAAGAATGCAAATCATATGTTGATAAAGAGAGCACCCACATACTATTGCAATTCCTAAGCACATCACATTTTTACGCTCAAATGGAGGTTTGCAAAAGTTAGAATAGTAATTTAAATTTAGTTTTTTTAATACATCTTGTTTTGTTTTGACTTTCGTTGGGGGCTCCACTATAATGTCCCCTTTTTTCTGGGATCTATATCTTTGCAGTGGTTTGCCTACTATCTAGTTCCCATAGGCTAATGAGATGTTTAGGGGACCCTTTAAGGGGATTCAGGGTCTTTAACAAGCTTGTGTATTCATTCCTACATATTTAGCTCAGTGATCCAGTTGGTTGGTAGGCCTTTCAAAGGTAGTTCAGGGCTTATCATTTATACTTGCTATTTATAGCAAGTTATACCAGGTTCAGTGGTTTCATGCCTGCAGAGAGGTTTTGTGTCGCAGGAACTCTCATGGGATTATTGTCAGTTCTGGTCAAGAGTCGGCACTTTAATTAAATTACTAAAGTCAAATTACTTTAATAATGTTATATTATTAAAGCGACTTTGTAATTTAATGTTATAAAGTAACTTTGATAAAGTACTTTATAATATGGCCTAATAAGGGGATAAAGTAACTTTAATTTTAAAAGATTATATTTTAAGTTACTTTATGATTTTAATTTAAAAGGCACATCTTTCAAAAAAGCAAATATTAAATTTAATGTGTAAAAGGCCAAAAGAGCATTGGATTTTGAGAAGGCATTATTTGATATTTCATTTAAAAGTGAAATGCCAAGATTAGGGCGTAGGGTTTGGAGAAGGATAAAAAGCAAAGAAGAAGATCATTTTCAGTATCTAGTTTATTATTTTACAATCATCAAAGCTGAGCAACAAGGGTTTGCAGGTATGGCATTTCAAGTTGATCTAAGGATGAAAACCCTCAATTAGGATAGGATCTATAGGCATGAGAGATCGCCCAAGGATTCTAGATTGAATGGTCTCAATCAGGATCATTATTAGAACTTCATTGATTCTCCTCGAGATCTTCATTCAAGGGTTTACAGAGTTTTCAAGATTCAATTTGATATTTAGTTTGAAGGGACATTCAGGGTGGAATAGTACAGGATCGAAGATTGTTGATATTCACAGCTGCTGATCAAGCATTTTCAAATCTGCAATTTATGTTGTTTCCAAGTATGAATTATATGTATTCCCTGAATCATTAATAAAAATTCTGGTTATTTGTCTCTTGCATTTGTTTGGAATTGTTCTTTTGCAAAATTTTACATTATCTGTACTGTTGGCAAAATTCAAATAACCTAGATCAAGGTGGGTTATTCCATTGGTAGTAGAGCGCAACATTTTCCTGCCAGCCTAAGGGGTTTTCAAGACAGAAATTTTTTCAAACTTTTAGGGTTTGATGAAATTTTAGAAGTCAGAGCATGGATTATGAAAGATTTCAAAATTCAATAATAATTTATTATTCTTCAATACCTTGGCCATAGTGTGCTTTGAAGTGTGAAGAGGGGTTTTTATTGCAAAGAGCTACTACTTATTAAATGTTGGCAAATAGACAAGGAAGTGGACTGCAGAAGAGACAAATTTGAATATTCTAAGCTAACGAGGGAATGGCAAGAGCCATCGCAGCATTCCCTTAGAGTGTCGTCTTGCTTGAAGAGGACAAAGTTTGTGTTTCTTGGGTCAGCGCTCCATTAAGAGCTGGCAATTAACTTTAAGGATGCCTTTATAAGGAGTTTGCCGATTTCAATTGGGAGTCTTACTTGGCATATCGGGATGAGTCAATCAAACAATTCTTATGCAGCCTTAAAGGGTAAAGTAAATGAATTAATGCAAATATTCCTTCGATTAGGAAGGAGTCGGGTCATCCCTGTGTGCGTGCTAGCTCCAGCAAAGGTGACGTGGCCACACCATGGGAAGTAGACAAATTCGGGAGTAAAGTATTCCAAATTGAGGAGATCGATAGCATTTAATTTAGTTGCTCAAGACAAGGTTTAATAAACAGGAAAAGACAAACACCAGCCGCCACCTTCCATTCTAGCCGCCACTCAGCAGATAAGACAAATCGTGGGGCCCTTAATCTGGAGCGGCTAAATTACTGAGCATATCAAACAAGGGGGGCGGGTTTCAAGAAGGTTGACATGGGCTTTGAATAGTCAACCGACCCAAATTTTCACCTATCGGGCCTTCCTTGGCTGTATGCTAACCTTCTTGGCTGTCGTGAGAACTTTATTGCCTTGCATCAAATGCCATAGGAAACAAGTGTAGATAACATATACAAGTCAATAGAGAAAAATTAACAGCAGCTATTTCAAGGTTCGGGAGGTGCTTATCTAAGAGGTAGTAGTTGCCGCCTTTAGATTGCTAATCACACCAATTCAATATGCCAGATCACATATGGAGACAAGGATAATGAAATATCACTATTAAACAATCTGCCTGTTTGACCTTGGGACCCTTGAAAGGTCAAGGAAGAATTAAGTTTAGGAAAGCCACTTCTATATTTTCCATCGTGCCAATTTCAAAAGGAATATTAGCCTTTCCAAAGAGTTGTGGATCTCTCTCTTTAAATCGTAGGCCAGACACACAGGCTACCACCTCCCATGGTCCTTGGAGAGAGCAAGTGAACATTTATGTGGGGAGGAAAAGACAAAGCTGATTACAGACAAAGATAAAATTCAAACACAGAAAAAATAGTATTAGTTGGAGGTTTATGGTGGGCCCTGTGTTTTCAAAAGGAAGGATTTTATTGGCCACTAGGTTACCAAGTATATGTCAGGAATTTCTGAAGAAGTTGAAACATTTTGGAAGGAATTGTTTATGTTGGAGAACCGTTGCATATTGGAGACCAGATATTTAATATTTTAATTGGTTACAGGACAGATTTTAAGATTAATTCAGTCTATAAATATTTCGAATATATAGTTGTTGCAGTATGAAATAAAGCCTTATCATTTACTTGGGTTGTAATAGCTACTACTATGAGCAGAAAATAATATTTGTTAAGTGGTTGCCAAAACATACTGAGGTCTCAAATAGAAATTGCAAATAGTCCTTATTCTAACCTACATATATCAGAGATTAAGCATCAAACTGAGGAAATCGGGAATATCGCAATGGTAACAATGGGAAGATATTATTTGGTGACTGATCAACACTCATTAAGGTCTATAACTTTTTGCATCAGCACCTGCAGTTGTTGAAGTAAGGGTAAAGATGACTATAGTTGATAGGTCAATATGCGAGTTGATGTAAGAATTATTATTTCTAATGAAGGACCCAGACTTTAAAAGAGAATATCTAGGGATGGGTGCAAAAACCAAAATATTCATATAAGTATTAAAATATTTAGTATATATTTAATGCTCAATCACATTACTCTAGTAACGCCTGTAAATTAGTCATTTACGTTTCTTGTTATTTTTGGTTTTCCTAATGTTTCCATTCTTGATTCATTCATTATGGAAACTTCCTTGTATTCTATAAATGAAGCTCATGCTTCCTGTAAATAATAATCATTTGAATATTTCAAATTCTCTGGCTCTCTGCTCTTTTTCCATGGTATCAGAGCCAACCGATCGAGCGAAAAAAAAATTGTGAGCACTCGAACCCGAAGGTAGTTTGGTCATCGTGTGAGACAGCATTTTTTGAAGGCATCTTTGTTGGTCGTGTGTCTCATCTCATGCGCATCCTGTGCTTGTGTCTCATCCTGTGCATGCAACTCTTCTCTTCGTTTATGTCTGTGTGTCCTGTGAACGTGTATAAGTGGCGTCGATTTTCAGGTGCTCATAATTTGTCAACCATTGGGATTTTGTCGTGTTTATGCGACTTTTGTTGAATCAAGATTTCTTTCTAGTTGGTGCGTTTTCATCTTTGGTCGGGCTTCTGCATTGGGTGATTAGCTCCTGCCTGTTGGTGACTCGTTTGCTTCCTGAGCTCATCTTTTCATCGTTCGAGTGGATTTTTGAGCTGTGGTGATTTGTTGTGCTTATTTGTAGGCGTACGTTTTTTCTTTGTTTTGGACACGTCTCTATTTTGTCTGTGTGTGCACGTGTCCCTTGACTTGTTGCAACTTTTGTTTCCAGCTTGACAAATTCTTTGTTGTAAATCACATCTATGCGGGTTTCTCTTTCCTGTGGAGGCTTTTTTTGTCTTTTCTGGACGTTTTGTTTATCTGTTGTGGTGGGCCATATTTTTTCAAAACCGTGATCTTCTATGTCGGGCAATATATTTTATGGGCCGTATTTTTTCAAAATCATGATTTTCTGTGTCAGGCAATATATTTTCTATATCTGTGCAGAATTTGACTTAGGGGTTTGAACCTTATATTCTATCAGAATTTGACCTCGGGATTTGCGCCATTTTTTTCTGTCAGATTTCTATTATCTCTATTAGAATTTGTCTGAAAAAAAATGGCCTCTTTGTCTCATATTATGCTCGAGGGCAGTCAAAAGTTCAATGGTCATAACTACAACACTTGGAAGCAGCACATGCTGACTATCTTTGAATATCGCTGCCTTGACCAGATCATTCTAGGTAAAAAGACAAGACCCACATCGGGTGATAAAGACCAGGAAAAGTTTGATGAGCAAAATCGTGAAGCGGTGATGCTCATTAAGCTGTCTGTCACCAATGATCAGCTTCCACAGGTTCCGTTCGGCAAATCAACAGTTGAGATTTGGGAGCATTTGAAGACCTTGCATGAGACCTCCAACAAGAGCCATGCATTCTTTCTAAAGAACCAGCTGTTCTCCATCATGATGGATGAGAGAATGTCCTTACAGGAACATCTAACAAAGATTCAAGACATTCGTGATCAGTTGGAAGCAATTGGTCGAAAGATAGAGGAAAAAGACACAGTAGTGATCACTTTGAAAGTCTACCAAAGTCTTATGAGCACTTTGTTGAAACTCTCAACATTACATCTACTAATGTTGATTTGAAGTTTCCAGAGTTTTGTACCAAACTTTTGCAGCAAGATCGTTGGAGACAACAGTTTGGTAGTAGTGCTTCTTCGTCCTCTACAGAGCAAGCTTTTGCAGCCAAGTCTCAAGCTAAGAATAAAGGGAAAGGTCAGCCTCCGCAGTAGAAAGGCTCAAGTCAACCTCAAGACAGCCCCAAGAAAAAGAACATTTAGTGTAATTACTGCCACAAATATGGTCATATGAAGAAGGAATCTGCCTTTTACGCCTTTATGGCTAAAGAAGAAGCAGGGAGGGTCTCAACAGAAAGCAAATGTTGCCGAGCACACTGAGCAGAAGGAATCTGCCTTTTACGCCTTTATGGCTAAAAGACCTCCAAATCATGTGAAGTCCTCTACTTGGTACATTGATTCAGGTGCTTCGCGACACTTCACCCATCGGTGTGATTAGTTTACAAACTTCTCTCCTTTCAGTGACTCAGTTATTTTTGGAGGAGGTGAAGAGTATACCATTGTTGGCAAGGGCAACATTCAGATTCAATCTGGTGGGAGGAATCTCATATTCCTCAATGTATACTACGTTCTTTGCATAGAATTGAAGCTTCTCTCTGTCAGTCAAATTATAGGCGCTCTCCTCAGCTGGATGTGGTATTTAGTTCACATAAGTGTTCGATTGTTGATCGGGAGACTTGCACCACTGTGGTAGTTGGCATTGAGGATCATGGTCTATATAGACTTGTGGATACAGGTGATTCTCCAGAGTTAGCCATGGCAGCCAAAAATTCTTCTATCACCAATCGTTGGCATTAGCGTTATGGGCACTTAAATGTGCACTATCTCTCTTAGCTATCTCAGGAGTGACTTGTAGCTGGTTTACTTGAGATCCAGCATCGTGGAGTTTGTGGAGCTTGTCAAGCTAGGAAGCAGCACAGGACATCGTTCCCAAATGGTGACTCATGGCGAGCCTCCAAGGTACTACAGTTGGTTCACGCTAATGTATGTGGGCCAATGAATACACCTTTTGTTACTATAAATGAAGCTCATGCTTCCTATAAATAATAATCATTCGAATATTTCAAATTCTCTAGCTCTCTGCTCTTTTTACAGGAAGAAGCCTTGGTAACTTGCAACCTACAGGTGTCCATGAGGAAAGAGAATTTGAAAACCAAACATTTATTGCAGCCACATCCGAGGAGCAACCTATAGCTAGATGTTCATTTTTCAATCATAGGGAAGACATTGCAGCAGGCAACAAGATTAGTTTCCAATGTGATACACTTCAAGGGTCAACACCTATTGATGGGCATACTGTGAGCAATTGTGCTAGAACCTATAAATCAGTTGACGATAAAGATTCTACATTCCCTTCCAGTGATGATGTTATAGGTAAAGGTTGTACAAGTCTCCTTGTGGGGAGTCTTGAGATTGTGGTGCCTTCTAAGGTGACAACTGAGTTTGATTATTCTATGTGTGATTCTAACACTGTTTCGTTTCTTCTACACGGAGAAAGCATGGCATCATCCAGTGAAACAGTTAAGTGGGATGATGGTGGTGATTTTGGTTTTGCAACTAAGGCTACCATAGTTCCAAATCAGATAGTAAGCAATGAGGTTAACATAGAGGAAGACTTTGGGAAGAGTCAAATTCTTCAAGATCAATCAGCTACTTCATCAAATGAATCCAATATTATTCATAAGTGTAATTTGGAGAACCAACTGAAGGTTAGTGAAAATGAGATTGTAGCAGCACTAACACATTTCGATAGCTCTCACAAGTTGATTGAAAATCACCTTTGGAAGGTTCAACATGAGGGAGGGCAAAAGGGGTTGGAAGAGGAATCCTCTCCTGCTGATTTACAGGGAATCAAAACAGCTATGGAGGCAATGAAATCAAATTATTTAAATTTGCTTTTAGATAGAAATCTTCTCCTCAAACTAGCTGTTACCTATTTGGATGCATGGAGAAGGAAAGAACAAGAAGCTGACAATCTTATTTCCAAGCTATGAAAACTAAGGATTCCTTGGAGGCTACCCAAGTAGCCCTTCAAGAAATAAGAAATCAGATTAAGGAGCCTTTTTTAGAACTGAGTTTGGCACATTCTACATCAGCCCTTAAGGATGAGTATTCAATAAGAGAAGAGATTGAACAGGTGATGGAGGGGCAAGACCGCTTTCAAGAGTAGTTTGTTTTTGTCTATTACCCCAAAAACTCAGCAAACAATGATTCAGATCAGCAAGAAGATAGTTTACAATTTGTTAATAACCCATTGATTTGTTTTATGATAATCCACTCTTTGAGTTGGATAATGGTGTTTTTTCTTATTCCTGTATGGAGTTTGGCAATATTCGCAGGACTTGGGATCCTAGTAGTGGATTGGGACTTCCAATAGGGCTTATTGATGTGTTCTACAATGTGCATAATGTGTTGTATGTATACAGCGTTACTTTCAGCCCATTTGCATTGATTTGACTATGAGGCAAAAGACACACAAGTTTGGGTTGGATGGTTGGTATGAGGAGTTTCCTTCTATGGAAGAAGGGGACAAATCTTACGGGTGTTCTAAGCTACTTCTACAGGATATGCATACTGTTGGGATGCAAAATACAAGAGCAGATTTCAAGTAGCTTGGCACTCCAAGTATAGTTAGCATGGTGCAGAAGGAGTCATCAGGAGACAGGACAGACAAATTCCAAATTTGTCCATGGGATCCGGGTGGAGTTTATTACAATGGGTTGCTCTACCATCTTCTACTTGATGAAGAATATATCAGAGTCATGCAACAGAGGTCAATGGGTGATGAGTATGGCAGGCTTCCAATTGGGTTGTGGGCTTTGGGATCTTCTATGTTTGGCAGTATGCTTCTTCTGCAGAAAGTGATTGACAAGGTTGCCGAGTTTAGTTCTACTTTTCTCCAGTAATTGCAGTGGAGCTTAGATAGAGCATTGTATCGTTTGGTTTGGGATCCCAGCATTCAAGATAGGCTTGGTTGTTCAAGTGAGGATTGCTTGGGGACAAGCAATCTTCGGAAGGGCTGACTATAATGTCCCCTTTTTTCCAAGATCTACATCTTTGCAGTGGTTAGCCTACTATCTAGTTCCCGTAGGCTAATGAGACATTTAGGGGACCCTTTGAGGGGATTCAGGGTCTTCAACAAGCTTGTGAATTCATTCCCGCATATTTAGCTCAGTGATCTAGTTGGTTGGTAGGCATTTCGAAGGTAGTTCAAGGCTTATCATTTATACTTGCTATTTATAGCAAGTTATACCAAGTTCAGTGATTTCCTGCCTGCAAAGAGGTTTTGTGTCAGAGGCACTCTCACGGGATTATTGTCAGTTATAGTCAAGAGAGGGAACTTTAATTAAATTACTAAAGTTGAATTACTTTAATAATGTTATATTATTAAAGTGACTTTGTAATTTAATGTTATAAAGTAACTTTGATAAAGTACTTTATAATATGGCATGATAAGGGGATAAAATAACTTTAATTTTAAAAGATTATATTGTAAGTTACTTTATGGTTTTAATTTAAAAGGCACATCTTTCGAAAAAGAAAATATTAAATTTAATGTGCAAAAGGCCAAAAAGGCGTTGGATTTTGAGAAGGCATTATTTGATATTTCATTTAAAAGTGAAATGCCAAGATTAGGGCGTAGGGTTTGGAGAAGGATAAAAAGCAAAGAAGAAGATCATTTTCAGTATCCAATTTATTATTTTACAATCATTAGAGTTGAGCAACAAGGGTTTGCAGGTATAGCATTTCAAGCTGATTTGAGGATGAAAACCCTCAATTAGGACAGGATCTATAGGCATGAGAGATCGCTCAAGGATTCTAGATTGAATGGTCTCAATCAGGATCATTATCAAAACTTCATTTATTCTCCTGGAGATCTTCATTCAGGGGTTTACAGAGTTTTCAGGATTCAATTTGATATTCAGTTTGAAGGGACATTCAAGGTGGAATAATACAAGATCGAAGATCATTGATATTCACAGCTGCTGATCAAGTATTTTCAGATCTACAATTTATACTATTGTTTCCAGGTGTGAATTATATGTATTCCCTGAATCATTAATAAAAATTCTGGTTATTTGTCTCTTGCATTGGTTTGGAATTGTTCTTTTGCAAAATTCTACATTATCCATATTGTTGGCGAAATTCAAATAACCCAAATCAGGGTGGGTTATTACATCCACTCCCAAACCCCCATTAGTTATTGGGATATCTTGTCACATAAGGAACTTGATTACAATGAGTGGGTGATGAAGAATTGAGATCTCACTCTTGAGCGTGCTGACTTAGATGTTATTATCACACAACTTGCCAAAAATCTTTTTAGATGAAAAAACTTCTACATATGATATGGCTAGTGGAAGTGGCATTGTGACTCATTGTGGTTCAAATGAAATTGAATCAAATGTTGACTTTGATGCTCTCAATGAAAATAAATATGAAGACTATTGAATATTGATTGTAATTTTCATTGTGGATTGACATTTAACAAGTCATTAAATTATGAATTTATGAGTCTTTTCTTTTTTGCTAATTATGAGTATCACTGTTTTTATGTTCTATAATCATTTATATTATAGTCGTACCCAACAGACATGTATATATATATACACTCTAGCTTTGGTATATAATCTCTCCTATGAGACATCCCAACCATTTATGATAATACAAGTGATCCTTAAGGAAATACGCCATCTAGGAAAGTTAGAGCAAGTTTGAAGAACTCTCAATTACTTGTTCAAACACAAATATATACTCTAGCTTTCGTATCTAATCTATCCTATGAGACATCCCAACCACTTATGATAATACAAGCGATCCTTAAGGAAATACACCATCTAGGAAAGTTACAACAGTTAAGTTTGAACAACTCTCAATTCCTTGTTCAACCATCTATACATATATATATGGTTTTCAAGGGAAAGAAACACTGAATGCCAGAACAATGGATAATTGGAGAAGCTGTAATGTCCCCTTCTCGAGCATGATCTTTCCAGTGACCGTTGGCCTATTCCGAAGACCCGTAGGCTAGTCGGAAGGTAAAATTAGGGTTTCCTATTTTGAAGGATGTTCTGGCTCAGAGTTGCTTGTTTCAATAGCGGATTCTTTCTGGGTTTTCAGAGAGCTTCGCAATGGTATATTCTTCTTGGCATTCTGAGCATCTTCAGGAATTTACTATTTTTAGTAAATTCTATTTCGGGCAGTGAACCTGTTGGTCTTGACACAGTTGACCTTCCTCTTCAGTTGACTCAATTGGCTTATTCAGTTCTAGCTTCGGAATGCAGTTTCGGAGAAATAAGCTCATTCTATTTAATAACATTATATTTTAATGTTATTTATCACCTCAGCCTAGTCTATTAACTTAATGTTGTTTTAAAAGGTGGACTTGAAGGGTGGCGCCATCATTAAGTTAATATTGAATTTATTAAAGATGATTTAAAAGCCTTAAGTGGGACGCCATTTCCAAGGTTATAATTTATTAATTAAAAAGTCAAAATTACAGCTTGAAGAAAAGGACTCCATTTGCTCAAGGATTAGGGTTTGAATCTTAAAAGGAGATTAGGGTTTCGAGAAAGGGCAACGGAAGATTATAAAAGGAAGCATTGGGTTCTCATTTGGGCATCTTTGGTCTATGCTATTGTTATGCTGCCGAAATGGTTGCGGGATTTCTTCGAGGAATGAATGCCTCCTAGTCTGGGCTCGACTTCATGCTTGAGAGATAGCATCTAGTGGAGAATTTAGTATGCTTATGAGTGATTCTCTAGTGAGGTTTGCATTGTTGTTGAGTTGATACTTTGTAGTTGGATTTGCTTATATAGCGTTGTTGCTTGCATATTAGAAGTTCTGGTTTTTGCATTATTTGCTACAGCAGATTCCTATTTTCATTCATATGTCAAAAAATACACAAAATATCCTTCTGGGCATTGTTCATATCTCTCTGTCTGGGTAGGGTGAACCTTTGTCTCAAGTTTCAGATTTTATAGATCAGCATTTAATTTTTAAAACAAAATCGCCCTTCTAGCTGGCCGTACCATCTGTACTTGCTTGGTTTTTCGTGCATAAATAATCTAAGGTCTTCTGTTGGGGTTTCAGTGTGCTAATTGGGTCGCCATCATTATATGGTCATTTTGCATCTTATTCTGTGAGATTTGAGTGAGTTTTGAGAGTGTTGTGAGTAAATTGGTGAGTTACAGGGCTGCTGTTCGTGCATGTGAAGATCCGGACTGTCAAAATCAGATTATCAGGTTGGCCGTAATATTGCAGTTTCTGAGTTGATCTTCCTTATTCATTGAAAGAATCCTTTAATATTGTTGCAGTTCTATTACTCTTGATTGTAATTGATAGCAAGGCATTGTCTAACATTTGTAAGCTGGCAGTAGTACTGACAGCAGTTATAATCTTGCTTATCAAATTGTAATGTTCATCTTTACAGTCTTCATTTGCTATTACATTTAATTTACCTCCGCCCTATGGTAGCTACTCTCCCATTCTGGGTTAGCAAGCACATTCTGGGTGTTGAGTGTTTCAGCTTTCAGCATTTATCTTTCAAGCATTGTTATTGTAATCACTCCGTCATATGGTCGCCCCTCACTCCGTATTGGATTGGGTAGCACATACTTGACATCGAGTTCCCTTCAGCATTTAGATTAGAAGACCCTCTGACCATATGCTCGCCATCATCGGCGCCATTCTTGGTTAGAGTTACAGCATAAGCAGTTTGTTTTAGATCCTCTGACCAATGCTCACACCTTGCCCACATCGGGATCCTGGTGTACATTCTAGTTAGAGTTGCTTTCTCCACGTTTTGGTTTATCCTCTAACCTTAACGGGTGTAATGTTGTAATCTGATAATTGAAAAAACAAAAAAAAATTGGCTCGGAATAGTTCAGAAGCCAACCATAAGTACTCACAAATTACAATAAATAAAGCTTCATTTATGCCACAACTCAACAAACATGTCATCATCAAGAGATGAACCAGTAACTGAATTTCAAAAAAATAGTCATCTAGAGAGAATCTGCTGTTACATAGCAAGTAGATGGCAACAATAACATCAATCCTTATTAATAAGAATATCAACTGTCATGGTAAAGGAAAAATAAAAACAAGGAGAATCAACTTTGTAGGTAAAACTGCCAACAGATAATTGTGACAATTGGACTCTTGCTCAATCAATTAGAAATGAAACAAGGTTATTATGTGTTTTCCACTCATTGGAAAATGAAGAAAGGTGTAATATGTCAGAAACTCTTATGTACAATCAGCACCAAAGCCTGAATCTGAAATAATCAAGATATCAAGGGCTATTACTACTAATGAGAGTGTCTGAATCATCATAGTGTTTGTTTTATCTATCCCTTTGAATGCCCCTTCTAAAACCTGAGGGAATCTTCCAATTTCAGCATGAGCAAGGAAATCTATTGTTGATGGCATACCCACATGTCAAGTTGGCTAGCACTTGCACAAACAGTAGGAAGATTCCATTTACCAATTCTAACATGCATTGCACAATGTTTACTAAGTTAGCATAACTATCAAAAGACTTTAATGTTGTTATCTCCCCATCATAGCATATATTTAAAATGTGGCTAAAATGTTTGACAAGCTTCAAAAGCCAAAGAGGAAACAAGGTTTCATCTGTTTGGGTAATTCTATTAAGTTTGAATGGGTGATCCGTGAAATTTTAAGACTACGTCTTTGTCTTTCAAGAAATCATCTTGATTGTCTTTTTCCAACTTGATCCAGAAAAGCCACTTGTGCAAACCAAAAATCAATTGCTGTATGATACTGCTTTTCTTATCATCATTTTCTCAATATACATTTTGGAAAAAACCCTATATAAGTAATTTGAAAATGACATCTTGAAAATAAACAGAGGAACATAGCATTTGATTTGATGCATTCCAGAAGATCAGAAAAGGCCATATCAGTGAACACTAGTGTGAAACAAATCACCATTTAGGAGGGTCTCTAGAATACTTGCATGTTGGTGGCCTCATACTATAGGAAGCCAGAAAGTATTTCTTGTACAGTAGGTGTGGGATTTTACTTCAATAAAAGTCCAGCAAACATATTTGGAGGAATTCCACACGATACTTTCCTCCTCTAAATTTCAAGAAATATGCATGCAAGGTTTACATTTGTAAATTGAATGAAATTGAAACTTCAGTTAGACCTCAAAGAACTTTCTTTTATTCACATTATGAATGCAAATGGAAAATTCTACTAATGTGTTATCATGCTTCAACAATAATTCTATTGACATAAAGCCTTTTTTATACAGGAAATCATTTGATTCCTATTTGGTGAATTCAAGGTCTTCAATTATTTAAATAATAATTGCATCTAATAAAATAACCTTAGACTTCAATTCAGAAGAAATGCCAAGAGCCTCAGGCTGGCGTAGCACTCCAGATTTCACACGTACTGCACACGTTGTACAGCATCCTGTCCATTTCATAAACCTAATGTCAAAATGAAACCACAACAGACAGAAGTATTCAAAGCAAGAAATTCAAAACTAAAATTGCTTATAATTTTGTCTGAGGAGCTATGCTATGGTCAAGCAATAAGTTGTGGCAGTTATGTGCATGGGATTTAAGTAAATGATCAACATAAAATGATAATTTAGAGCTATATTTTCTAGGAGTAATATGTTATAACTTGTAATCCTACCGATGACAATTAAATTATCAAAATGGCAATAATGCTGCTCAGATTGTAATTAAACAGTCCACTAATGGTTTGATTGGGTAAAAAGGAGCCATAAGATTGTGAAAAAACCCCAAAAGATTGTCCAAGAAGCCACCTAAATTATCTTGGAAGCCATTTAAAAGAATACAATGCCCTAAATGGTACAACTACATCTAAATGGATAATTGGTAAACTAGATCAGGTTACTGCCTTTTGATTGATGCAATCAGGAATTTATAAACCATAAACTTCCATACAAAGGTGTGGTAAACTAGAATGTGTTGGAGATATTGTCATTGATGTCAAGTTGAAAAGGTAGAAGGTTCATATTGTCATTGATGTCAAGATAGAACGAGGACATTAACATGACCGAAGATAACATATTTGAAAGCAGATCACAGTAGAGTCATGAGCAGCAGCGAGTATATGGGCAACTACTCATGAAGATATGAATGTTAAATCGAAGATGATTTGGCTATTATAAGCATCAGATATGAAGATGATCAGATATATGTCAAGAATACAAACAGATTGTACAGATTGAAGATAAATCATATATACTTGAAGAGATAAAATCAATATGCTATATCTTGTAAAAGATTGCTATATTATTGATATCCTTGAAGAAAAATCAGATCGCTAACTAACATTAACAAATCTATAATAATATCGGAGAGGTACGATTATTGAAGCAGCATGACTTATTACTAAGTGATGCGATATTCTACAAAGACTTCAGATTAATAAAAACTAAAGAATATCAACAGATCGGTTATGCAAAATGATGCAAGGCACTTCATAAATGAAACAATACAATTTCATTTTAAACTATCACTAATAAAAGACACGGGTCTATGAAGAAATGCACCTCACATAAACATGGTGTGATTTTAAACAATCAGATTTTAATAAAACAAAACGATTTTATTGAAGGCTCATCTTCATCGTTAATAGGACACATCCTTTCTGAAGGGAAGCGATCCATATTCGGATTTGCTAAAATGCGATTAGGTTCTGAAATAATGCGATCTTTTAAGAGGCACGATTCTTCTTTGATAAACTAAAAGTTTGAAGGATGGATTTTCCAAAAGGGTGTGATTATGCATTGATGAGGTAAAACAAATAAATACCAAAAGGCAGAATCAAAGGGACATGTTCCTCAAGTAAAAGGTTACAACGTTTGACCAGAATACGTATATGTTTCAGATCAGATTTGCAGAATGTGTGGAGTTGGTTATGGTGAGTAGAGTGTTGAATGTGAGACAAAGGTTATATCATTCAAATTCTAGAAGATTTGAAGATGGAATTGTGAGAAGTATCATGGCAAATTTATAGAAGATTGTGTGAACAAAAGCAAGCAATAAGAGATATATTTTCTGAGTGATAAGGAAGAGAAAGAGCAGCACTATGAAGTGCAAATCTAATTTATATTAAGAAGATATATGTGTGATGAAGTGTGAAGAATAAAAGTAATATCTGAAAGATATATATGCAGATATAAAAGAAGTATAAATACAGATTTAAGAGAAGAGTTTATGGCAGGTTTGTGAGAAGAGTATGCTGATATAAAAGGAGAAGATCTAGCAGAGATAAACGAAGAGTTTGAGCAGAAATATAGAAGGAGTCTATGCAGAGATAGAGGAGAAATTTGGGCAGATCTCAAGGCAGAGTTATGAAAAGTTGATGCTATGATTATGACCAGTTTTGTGTGAAGAAGTGGTACATAATTTGGATCAGATTTGAAGAAAGAGAGTAAGCAACATTGAAGGTGGAACATTGTTCTTGAAGTTATTATCTTTTGCTAAGTTGGTGCTTGGCAAGTGGGGATTGGTGCCTCCAGTAGGTTGGTGCCTAAAAACTGTGGGGGTTGGTGCCTCTAGTAGGTTGATGCCTACAAATTGAGGGAGTTGGTGCTTCCTGTAGGTTAGTGCCTACAAAACAAGTTAGAGGTTGGTGCCTACAACCATTGTAATTCACATAAATATATAAAGTACATTATTTGTACCATGGTTTTCTCCCGTAAGGGTTTCCACGTAAAATCTTGCTGTCAACTTGTTCATATTGTTATTTTCTTGCACAGTTGATATTGTGTAGAGTTGAAAGTGGATAAAAAGTGAGAGGGTAAAACTTTGTTAATATACTGATTCCCCCCCCCCTCTCAGTATATTTTTGTGCTCTTCAGAATGTAAAATCATTCCATTCTTGAAGTCTCAAAACTTAAAAAATTTCACACAATGTAACAGGAACATACACAGAATTAGCCCAAAAAGATTATTCATCAATATACATTTTGAGGATTTTGGGGCCTAAAATGAAGCCAAACTGCCTAGTCTTCTCTTTCTTTATACGCTCTATCTTATCTCTATTCTTTTAAGGTGTTGTTATTTGAAATATAATGACTAATTATTCTTACTTTTTCGTGATATGATGCCACTGGAAAATAAGATGATGCATACATATCATAAATAATTCATGATGTATGCATAAGACATGGCTGCACAATAGTTTGATAAAGCCACAAGTACCCAATCTTGAGCAATATGCCTGAAATTTTTGAGTAGGATGCAGTGAAATTATATGTTTTACAAATTATCCCTTTCCTGATACCTAAGTATAATGACAAATGTCAAAATATAAAGACTTACAAAAAATTGGTGAAATAAGTAATAAACTTGAGGGTGATCCATATTTCAGGTGCAATTTGGGAGACAACACACTAAAATTAAAAAATTCAGTGTGCTATAGCACAACCTGAAATATTCCTTCTTAAAGATTTGACTCAGTTCGAAAAAGGAGACATTACACAACCAAACACAAACAACAATTAAAGTGCAGGAAAAACATAAATTTACTCACATATGGAAAGTGTTGTGCCTATTCCCAAGGAGAACTGTAATCAGAATTGTACTAATAAATAACCATAACCCTTGTTATAAAGAATTGTATGCTGTCTCAGATGTGTATTGAGACAACACAAAATGTAAAACAAATTGAAAAAGTCTGCAATGCCAAAGGATGCTAGATCCATTCAACCCAACGGTGACCCAAGAATGGGGATGTAGTTGAACCTCTTTACACTAAAACGGGCCAATTTAAACTTCATGTGAAGACAAAAAGGCCAAGATTTGTAGGATTAGAAGATGGCATACATCGTATAGTCTCTTCTCCCTTTGCCAAGATATGCAAGAGTGAATTTGATTCCTCTTGGTCTACCAGATGGGACTGGAAAATATACAGAAAATGTCAAGAAGATGGATTGTTTTATGATTTACATAGATTCCCACTTCTGTTTGAGACCCAATCAGCAGCAGCTAAATCAAGTTGTTTGACCACTGGTCACATGATACAATTTGACGCTGCTGGAATCTTTGATTGTATGGCCATTACCAATTTGGGTCAGGGTACTGCCCCTTGACACCACAAGGACAAAGAAAAGGCACAGAAAAACTCCTCCACTTGATCTTCCACTCAGATCAAGGGAATGGGAAGGACTATCATGCCAAACTACATTTCTATACAGTACTATATTAACATTCTTCATCATAAGGCTCACTAATTTGGGAGTCCAACGAAGTTTTCTCTCTGGTTATCCTCAATTAAAGAAAGATGACTTAATATTGCCAAATAACAAGGTTATAAATCACCTTACAAGAAATATGGTTATAGATGTCACATATCTAACAGGTGCATGCACAATAATTATAAACATGTAATATGCACATATTGGATATAGAATAAAGATATAATAATAGATAGATGAAAATGAATGAATTGGGTGATGTTATTTATATGCGGACGAAAGGGACATGCTTGAAAGAACATGTCCCATCCAGGTGGTAAGTCACATCCCTTGGTAGTGACTGTTAATGACTAATCTAGATTAATTAGGTCTATAGGAACCCTCCTTTATTGGAATGGTTTCGACCAGAATGCACCATGAGAATATCTAACCAATATGACTTTGATAAATATCTAGAGTAACAACACATAATTGGGCTCAATCCATCCAAAGAAAATCTTGATAGTCATTGAGTAAATGCACAAACTAATACTCAACTTCCATATACTCAACTTATAACCTTTTATTAATATATAAATACTCAGTCACCTTTCTTTTCTTTTTCTTTTTACTTTCTTTTGATTCTCTGAAAGTTTAAGGATTAAAACTTTGTATGTGATTTAAAATTCAAATGATTTACTCCTTTTTCTTTATATCTGCTTTATGTTATTTCAGTTGCTTTGACTGTCTATGTCTCATTTGTTTTAGATTCCTTTTCCATATGTTTTCTTTAATTAAAAATAATAATCATCTTTTCCTAATTCCGAATTTGGTTTTCTTTCTTTTTTTTTTCATGATATTCAATTGGTTAGGATAAAGAATTTGACTTAAAATGGACTTTTTTGGAACTATATGTTTTTTAATTTATTTAATTGTTTAATAAAAAATTGAAACACTGAGAAATTGACCTCAAGCCAGAGAAGATGTTTTCCAGTTATAGACTTGAAATTTAAACAAACAAATTCAGAGTTCAATAGTAAAAGCCAAAACAATCTTGCAAACCACAGGTTACAGGATGGTTAGGTCTAATGCCACTTATCATTTACCTACTAGGAGTTTACATGATAAATATGTACATATAGAATATAGAATAAGAATACAGTAATAGATAGTTAAAGATGAATGAATAGGGTGATAGGTTATTTATAGGTTTATGAAGGGAAACGTTTGATAGGACATTTCCCATTAAGGTGATAGGTTATTTATAGGTGTATGAAGAGAAACGTTTGATAGGACATTTCCCATTAAGGTGATAGGTCACATCTCTTGATAGCAACTATAAATAACTAATTGGAATTAATTAGGTCTATAACTAGCAAAAAATAAGTCTTGCCCCAATGACAGACCTACAATCCCCTGCAGCATTTAGTATAAAATATTATCCATCGGCTAGCTTAGTGCTCATTCTTGCCCAAGTCATCTACGTGATGGTTCATAAATAGATTGTAGAGGGATGTATACCACAAAACATCAAGAAGCATCATTGAGGAGGTTCATTGATAGGAATTAGTTGTGATTTAGTAGGTGCTTTATGAAGGTATTTAGTAGTGAGTGATTCACTCTCTGCATGAAGGTGGGTGACCACAAGCTTGAGCAAAGCATAGGCCACAAAGTAGTGCAATGCCTCTGCAATGCTGTTAGTGATAATATCAGCATTAATCACATACCATGCCAAGACAAAACCATGAATGTAGTAAATGACAACTTCAATTCCCACATTCGCCAGATTTGCTTTTACAATATCCATCACAACCAAGTTTATAGAATGGTGTCATAGGCAATTGTTACCTGATTTTTTGAAAAATCAGAATGAGAAAAAATAAAAAGAGAAGAGAGAGGAGAGAGAAATATTTTTTGTGAAATCAGCAAAGCATGAAAAAATAATAGAGTTCACTAACTTCAAGAAAGTCAAAGTCAAAGGATAAGGAATACAAAATATCATATCCACAGAGGATAAGAAATGCAAAATATCTTATCCACAGAGGATAAGATTGACAACTCATAAAGCAAAAAGGTGAATCTTATCCATAGAGGATAAGGATGACAACTCATAGGAAAAATATCTTAAGTCAACATGACTTTTTGAATTTAGGCTCTCAAAATCTATATATAAGAGGCCTATGTTTGTTGCAAAGTATTGGAAAAATTTATTGTTACAAAGTGACATTCAGTCCTTTAATTTTTTCAGTCAAAATCAGGTCTTTACTTCTATAATTTTCTTCATCAGTTGCATCTTCGACCTTGTTTCACTCTTAAATAATGGTTGATTGTATGTTTGTAATGTAATATTTTACTGTTTTTCCAAAAAATAGTCATTGTAGCAGCCTTCAGTGAATCAAAGATCAGTATGTTTGCCTCTATTTGTTTCAATTTTCTCTATGTATGAAAGAAAAGTAGGTATTATTGTGAGTTTTGTGACTCCTTGATTATTGTTGTTCTAAGTTTACCTCTGAATTATTGTTGTAAATTACTGTGTGAAGCTTTAGATTTGTTAATGTTATGGCAGCTTCGGGTTCATCCTTCCAGCCACGAGTGAAGACATAAATCAATATAGCCTATCGGCTATTTATTTATATGTGTCATTTAATGAGAATGGGCGCTTCTCTTGGCAACAATATAATTTCTCTTGAGCTGACTTTCCTTATAATTTAAATTTATTATTTGTAATTATATTACTTGTATCATGGCCGACCTTGTACATGAAGAGGTGCGACCTCTCTCACATTTGTATATATACAAGGTCACTTTCATCTATTCATCATTCATTCAAGTTCGATTCATTCTATCATTTTTCAAGTGCGAATTTCTTCAAGTACAGATTGCGAATTTATTCAAGGGCAGAGCGAACTTCTTCAAGTACAGATTGCGAGCTTACTCAAAGGCAGAGTTAGATACTTGCAGATTATTATCTGCTATTGCATCTTGTGTTAGGTGCTGAAGATTGGCCTTATAATTGGCCTCATTGTAAAGAGAATTGTTGCCACTATTTATATATATAAGAGAGATCTTTGTTGTTGGGTTTTTCTCCCTCAAGAGGAGGGTTTTCCCAGGGTATCTGCTGTGTTATTGTGTCTGATTTGAATTAATTTTCTGTGCATTAAATCTAATCAATAAAATTTACAAGATTTAGATTATCAAATCTTTCTCATCTCTTTTCCCAGCAAGGTTCTTTAGTTAGAGTTGGTTTTTAGGTGATTTACCAAGGGGAAGCTGCCCTTTAATTGAAGGTTGACCTTGAGTTTCCCAAGTCCCACAGCTCGAGAGGTCATCCTATGTTTTACAGGATAGCTGGATTCAAGATTCAGCATGGTGCATATTCCAGGTGATAACAGTTTTTGGCATGCTCGGTAAGACTATTTGAACTATCAAAGTTCAAAACTTGTCCCTTCATTGCTAGTATTTGGTGTGTATGTCAACAACTTCTGCCTTTAGAGGCAATACTTTCACACACCTAGCGACTCCAAGTTTCAATTTATTGGTTTCAAGTAGACCTAAGTGTTTGTATGTACTTAAATTTTTGCAAAATCAGTTCAGACTATTCTTGTTTTTAAGAATACTTCAATGAATTTCTAGCTTATTTAAAAGAGGCACCATGTCTTCATTCCATAGAGATATGTTTCATCACCCTCCATTTCATGAGTGTTGCTCATATTCTCTCTTATCAACCATATCAAACTAAGCATGCAACTGGTTTTACCCCAAATGCCTTTGCTATACAAAGAGACCAGCGTGTTCAATATACTTGCCACCCACCCACTCCTGCTCAATCTTCTTGGCATCCTTCACATACTTTTAATCAGTCTCAAGAAGTCATTTCTATGCCAAACCAGCATTGTTACTTCGTTAGCCACCCCCAAAATGCTGACAATATGGGGATTGGTGACATCAAAAGCATATTGCTAGACTTCAATAAGCAGTTGGATGATATCAAAAGACAGCAAGAATTCAATTTGCAGCAGGAGGAGTTGGCTTTCCAATCCTACCAGTACTAACAAGAGATAGATACATAGAAGAAGCAATATGAGGAGTCTCTTGCAAAAGAGATTTCTGCCAAACAAGAATATATGAAGCTATTATTTGCCCAAGTACAAAAATTGGAATCTCAATCAAGCTCTTGCATTTCAGATCAATCTACAAAAGAGGAGGCTCCTAAGTACAAGTTTCCAAGCTTCAAGCAAGATAAGCCTCCTGAATACTCAAATCAACTGGGAGAACAAGATAACAAGCAAGAAGGGGGTGGTGAAGAAAAAGGGTCTACATTTTGGTTTGACGAGTTGCCCTCTTTTGTTGAACAAGATGAAGAAGACATGCTTATACCAACATCAATAGCAATTTTGAAGCAAATAGAAGATAAAAATGAGCATGAAAAGAAGCTGGTCTATGAGGAGGGCAATGATGATAGTCTTGTTTTACAAAATAGAGACGAAGTTGACACACAAAAGGAGAGCTCCTATGAAATCAAAATCAATCCTCTTATACAAAAAAGCAAGGAAGAGGTTGAAGAAGATCTATTTTGGGACAATTTGGAGGCATTTTATTCAAACTTAGATGTCAGACCAGCACCTCTAGAAGAAAAAAATCATGAGCAACAAAAGCATAGTACAGATATCTCTATGTTTTTTCCAAATTAGTCACAAGAAACGAAGCTCCCCAATCATAAAGATAATAAAGTAGAGCATAAGCAAGAAACCAGCAAGGAGAGCTCAAAGTTTATTCTTTCACGAGGATGTCCTATTTGACATTTAGCCAGGATGGAGGCCCGCAAAGTATCACAAGTCATACTTGCACCCAAGGATGAAGTTGCAACTGAAGAATAAAAGATCCAACTTACTTATCCATTTCAAACCAGCACTATGTATGGTCAAATTCAAAGGGTAAGTGAGTACTTTTTTCTCTTCAAGAAGCATTGCAGATGTTCAAACTATCTATTTGTGTTTCACCTCCTCTTGGCCATCCATAAACATGAGGACCATTGCAAAATAATGAGGAAAAGAAGCTACTTCAAGGAACCAATCAAGGGGTTTTGCTTGAGTGAGTCTTGTTGTTGGTTAGGGTAGGTTAGGATAGTTTTTCTTTCAAGTCAATAAGTGTTGTTGCACAATGTTAGTTTGTCTTTTTCTCTAAGTGTTGAAGCACAGTTAATTAGATGTTTAGTTAGTTGTCCCTAAGGTGCTACAGCAATGTTTAAGGTTCAATTTTTCAGTATTCTCTCAAGTTCTCTCATGACTCTATGCCCAATGGACTGTATAAGGCAATTGGTCAGTTATTCAACAAGCAAATAACCCCCTTGAGATCGCCAAAATGTTTCTTGTTTTTTCTGAAAAATCAAAATGAAAATAAAAAGGGAAGAGAGAGGAGAGAGAAATACTTTTTGTGAAATCAGCAAACCATGCAAAAATAATAAAGGAGTTCACTAACTTCAAGAAAATCAAAGTCAAAGGATAAGGAATGCAAAATATCCTATCCACAGAGGATAAGAAATGCAAATATCTTATCCACAGAGTATAAAGATTACAAAATATCTTATCCACAAAGGATAAGGATGACAACACAGAGGATAACGATTACAAAATATCTTATCCACAGAGGATAAGATTGACAACTCATAAAACAAATGAATCTTATCCATAGAGAATAAGGATGACAACTCATAGGAAAAATATCTAAAGTCAACATGACTTTTTGAATTTAGGCTCTCAAAATCTATAAATAAGAGGCCTATGTTTGTTGCAAAATATTGAAAAAGTTTATTGTGACAAAATGGCATTCAATCCTTTAATTTTTTCAATCAAAATCAGGTCTTTACTTCTGTAATTTTCTTCATTGATTGCATCTTCAACCTTATTTCACCTTGAAATAACGGTTGATTGTATGCTTGTGATGTAATATTTTACTGTTTTTTTTACGCCGAAGGCGTATCCTACTATGAACTGCACCAAACCAAATTTTAAAATCGACGGCCGAAGCCATCCTGGAGACAACTCTCGGCACGCTGACCGTTCATCGTTTTTAAAAACGCCAGTCAACATCGAAGGCAAGGCATTTAATTATTTAACATTCTCCCCGAGTGAAGGCGTTTAAGGCGTTTAGAAGACCGCTAAAGGACAGTTGACTGACTGCGCATATTTTAAATGTGGAAAGTTGTGTGGTGCAGATTCACTGTAGGAATGAAAGTGTTGCGTACTGGGTACAATTCTATTAATTTTGCAATCGTATTTAAAGCAAGCAGATAAATATGCAAAAATATAGATTGGTACGTGTTCTGGGAAGAATCTTTTTCTGTATATAAAGAAGGTTTTGTCTGTCGATAATTATACAGCAGTGAGAGCTCAGACATGGCTAATTGAAATGGAGGGTTTCGTTTCGATTGAAGTTCCCCGAGCTTTCCATGTGACCGCCCGCGCTAGCAGAATGTTCCTGAGCTGCTAGATCTGCCTTCAGTTTCTCCTACAACTTGTCGACACTTTAAATATCTTAAGCAGTCTCAACTGACACTTGAATACCAGATTTACCAGGTAAAAGTTGTGCTATGGCTAGAATTTTTGTTTTTTGTGTTTTGGTGTTTTGTTTGGCCGTTAGCACAGTAACATTTTCATGGATTGATTGTTTGTCGGCTACTTTTTTAATTATAGTTAAATTATTTTATTATTCAATTTCTTTTATGGACTTACTGCTTTGCAGTTCCAAACTTCTTAGCTGTTTTTCTCATTTGATTTAATTTTTTATTTAATAAATTTATAATTGAAATCAATAGAGACTTAAAACTTTTGTAAACATGATAGTCTATAAGGAAAACAAAGTTGGAGGAGCATTGATTTGATTTGATTTTTTGCAATCAAGGGCTTTTTTTCCTCGGCCATATTTTTCCCCAAAATTTAGTTTAATTTTTGCTTAGTCAAATTTTCTTAAAATTATGTAATGCTTTATCATCGAATAATAGCTGTTTTATTTGTTGAATCTACTATTCGATTTGGATTGAGCAGTGTGATGGAATTGATTAATTGGATTTATCATCAAATAATATCTGTTTTATTTTTTGAATTTACTGAAACTTGTTGCCCTGGCTCTAGTGTGTCCGGACAAAGCAACGCCGGACAAAGCAACGCCTAACAAGTTGGGATGCAATAATTTTGATAATTTACGCCAAAGGCGTATCCTACTATGAACTGCACCAAACCAATTTTTAAAATCGACGGCCAAAGCCATCCTGGAGACGACTCTCGGCACGCTGACCGTTCATCGTTTTTAAAAATGCCAGTCAACATCGAAGGCAAGGCATTTAATAAGGTGTAAATTCATTCGAGTCAACATCGAATGCATCTGATGGCTTCTTACCTCCCGATGTCAAATCTATTCAGAGAATATAATATTTTACTACGATAGTCAAATCTACGGCAATGTGTGTTGTATTGCATTCCCTTTACCGTATTGAACTACAACTTGCGGCTATGACAGTAACTTCGTCTTTAGTACGAAAGGGTACATGCTCAGAACTGACGCGACTTTAGCTGACACAACTTATTCTGCAAGTGGGTGTGCGATCATTCTGCAAGTTGTTCACCGCCTCCAGCACGGAACTCTCACCGAATGTGGAGCTGCAATGCCCACCCTATGTAAATAAGGCCCCAATTTAATAAAATTCTTTGGTGGAATCACAGTGGGTTTTCTCAGTCACATTAGCAGATTTCCTCTCTAAGACTGGCAAACGTTATGAATAATCTCTGTCAGAAAAGATCAGCACAAAAATGCTCGCTGGAGTGTTGGGAGATTTTACTCAAAGCTTGGTATAAGAACCTCCAAAATATCTGTATACTCATAGTGTTCAATTAGCAGGGTTGCCATATCTGTACAATAAGGTAGTTGTGGTGGCCACAGACAAGGGCATTTGCGTGTATTTCTTCTCCTTGATGCAGCTTTCCCCAGCAAAGCTTTAGGTCATTTGGATGGCCAAAGTGATTGAGAACAACTTTGGACACACTATTGTGAAAATGGTTGTAACCTACCATTCCGAAAAGAAGCAGGCATTTGTGGGATCTTCTGTCGTCCCAATGATAAGTGGTTCAGAGGGGCTGAACGACCTCGTGCAATTGCAGAAGCTACGAGTAGAAGTACCTGTATTGTTATCTGCGGCTAAATTCACTACCTTCAATGGCGTAACAGACGTCAGACTACTTCCGCCAGGGAACATTGGAGCGAATTTCTCCATCTTCACAATAGCCACTCGGCTGCTTGTAGAAAAGTGTTGGCGTCTAAACCATACGAGTTAATGGCTGGAAGTGTATGATACAGGCTTACAGTGCCTGGTTTTCAAGTTTAACATTTTTTTCCCGCTCTACGCACGGTCTCCAACGATTTAGCCGAGTATTACTTATACGAGAAAGCTGTGGATAGTAGTTATTACCTAAATTAAAGAAGGGGCAAGATGAATTCCTTAAACAGAGGCGCATAAGACATAATGACGTTGATAGCAGAGAACTGTTGGAAAGATTTGTAGGAAGATTGTTATTATAAGTTGAGGCCTGTTTCTCCACTTCAGCAAGTTTCTGAATGGATGCCTAACTTGTCGTGCCGTCAGAATCTTGTTAATATATCTTTTATTTATATTATATATAATTTAATTCTTTTCACAGTAATAAAATTTATTTTATGTATTTGATTTTGTTTTCTTTTAATTACATTTAGAGTATAATTTTTCTATTGATATTTGTATTATTATAATTTAAAATAAATATTATATTGAAAGTAATTGTAGTGTGGTCTTAATTCTTTTTAAATCTTCGACTTTAAAGATTTTGATGTAATAATATCATATTATTAATATTCAAAGATTTTGATGAAATAATATCATATTATTAATATTCAAGTTAAGCCTTTTCCTATCCACCTTTGGTATTATGAGGCAAAAATATTTAGTTAAAAACTTTGGAAAAAGCAAACAAAAAATTCTAACCCGTAACATTGACATTGTCTTAGCATTGTCGGGATTTGTGAGGTAAAGGAGATAACTATAAGATTTCCTTTATTTTTTTCAATCATAGTCGTGAAATCCACTTCTGTCAAGAAATTATTTACCATATTAAAAGATGAAGTTTAGCAAGAAACAAGATAACAAGACGTGCGGGAAAAAAAAAAGAAAGAATGAAGCATTGATTTACAAATTCAGATGGATGGATGCATAGAGAGAGGGAGACATGTTTAGAGCTAGATGGATGGATAGAGGGAATGTTATCCTATTTGAAGAGAACACAGCTGATTTTGGCAATCTATGGCATGCAATGGGGGAGAAGGCTTGCCAATGATTAGAATGATCTGATCCATTGAAAATTTGGGACCCTTCGGGATTGGTCAGAAGTGGGCATGTCACGTCCGCAACGTCCAAAATTCAGGTCAAGTTGTGAAGTCACCTGCGAGCTAGAAAAATGACAATTCTCTTTTCTCTAGCTCGTAGGTGACTTTGCAATGGGTAAGCTGAAGAGGTGTAGAAGGTCAATCAGGGAAAAATGTGGTTTATTTTTTTTCATGCATTTATGTAGTACATGAGATCAATTGATAGATCATTTTTAAAATGATATTGTTTATATTTTATCATTATTATTATATTATTAATTTTATTTTCTAGAGAGTCGTTTAATCGTCTCAAGATTCCGTGGATCTTGTGAGTTATTTCTCATCTACTCAGCATTGCCCCGTTGATTTGTTTCCTTTGTTTTTATCATTGTTAAATATATTCAATCTATTGCCTTCATCCATCTAATCTAACCTATTAGGTTTACATTGATTGCAAGCTGATATTTCTTTGTTGATATTTTTGTATTGTTACATAAACACTGAAGGATGTGTTCGTAAACCTATCACTCAATCACCTCAACAATGAGAATGTCTAATAATTCTATTTTGTATTAAATAAGAATATAATAATTATTAAGTAGTAATTTTAATTTTTTTTATATATATATATAAATGAAGAGATTCGTTTGCAAGCATTGTCAAATTCAAACAACTAATACAATTAAAGGGAATCTCAACTAAGTACTACAGGTATGCCACTTTGTTATTTACTACAATATCAACTATTACAATTATTACTATCTTCAAAATTGTATTTGTCTTCTTCCTTACCTACACACTCCTCCCATTGCTCATTTACACAAGTCATGATATTTAACAGGAATGCAAAACTGTGAAAAGAGATGGAGCCCCTCATCACCACTGCTCACCAGCTTCTACAAATCCCTGACAAAATGGAAACACTCCTAAATTTTACTGCTACTATTTGTCCATTTTTCTTCATTTGCCCCTTTCTTTGATGGAACATTACTATTCTTAATCATATGTAAGTGACGATGCCATTTGTTTTCAAAATTTACACATATGCGTCAAGTAAAGAGTTACAAATCAAAAGCTAAAGTCAAGAACCAAGCTCCAATATGATAGCAAAAGCACAAAGTATGTATATATATTTATGAAGCAAAGGACGTGATCGCAAGGCAAAGTGCCTTGTTCACAGTATATTGGAACTTCCATTTCTTTTAATTATATCACATACTATATACACATTTATAAGGAGAACGTGTATTAGACATCATTCAAGTCATTTAGCACAATTTTTTATCCAAAATTACAAAACAATTTGATACTCAACCAATATGTTCACTATTACATGTAAATTAAAAAAAGTTGCACTTCAAAATAATAATTTCAAACAAAATACCTTTACAACTATACAATAAGTGCTCAAGATTTGCAATGACCACTTTTCGCATATAGCAATTAATTATCAAATTATATTTTTCAAATTTACTAAGGTTGATCCATTTCAACCAACATAACTATTCCAACCAAAATTTCGGCGTACCCAATTGCACACAAAAAGTGCAATAGCTAGTCATAAAACAGTCATTGTAGCAGCCTTCAGTGAATCAAAGATCAGTATGTTTGCCTCTATTTGTTTCAATTTTCTCTATGTATGAAAGAAACATAGGTATTATTATGAGTTTTGTAACTCCTTGATTGTTGCTATTCTAAGTTTTCCTTCGAATTATTGTTGCAAATTACTGTGTGAAGCTTTAGATTGAGATTCATAGGTTGTGTTGCTAAAACGAAGTAGAAATCTGCTATATTTGGTGTATCACCTTCATTTGCTATTTTAGATTTAGATTATCAGATATTTCTCATCTCTTTTCCCAGAAAGGTTCTTTAGTTAGAGTTAGTTTTTAGGTGATTTACCAAGGGGAAGCCGCCCTTTAATCGGAGGTTGACCTCGTGTTTCCCAAGTCCCACAACTTGAGAGGTCATCCCATGTTTTACAAGATAGTTGGATTCAAGATTCAGCAGGGTGCATATCAACCTCCAATTTACGTTGGGTTGATTTGAATCCTCTAAGACATATATCAAATACAAAGATGCCAAATAAGATAAACAGGTTAAGCTAGTTGGACTTCCAAAATACACAAGAGATGTGAAACATAGATTATCCTAGTTATAATCCTAAAACCTGTTAATCAATTATTTGTGATTATAGCCATACAACCTGTTAATTACTATTTATAATTATAAACCTCCAAATTATGAATTGATTATCCATGACTATATTCTACAAGTTGTTTGTAATGACCTGAGGTCCAGATCATTAGATTTTTCTGATTACTCGTGTTGAATTGACACAAATTGTCATTCAATATCATTAACATTACTCGTATTTCCAGAATTATTAATGAATAATGAAGTCTGATTCAAATAGTAATTTGAACATAGATGTAATAGCTATTTCTGATTTAATCTTCAAGTTCACGCTTTGAATAAATAAAAGGTTGAACCTCTTAGTTTTCTGTTTCTGAATACAACCTTATGTTCATGCAATTAAGATGGGTGATATATCTGATATATGCTGATTGTTCATGCATCCTTAATTAACAGAATAATAGCTCCTTAGAGCACAAGATCTGCTGGTTTGAAGTGTATTTCTTCTGCAAATTCTATTCGATGATTTCTTCTTGTACATGTCATACTCCTTTTATATGCACTCATGCCTCTTCATTAAGGGTGGCATCCTTTACCCATGCCCTTTGAAGTGAATCGATGCCTTCAAGTATATTGCTGCCTTTTATTACTTAATCTTTACAGTCGATAGTTATCATTAACAAAGTGAAGGCTTTTATTGAAAATGTTTATATCGTTGCTTTATGAAAATTAATCCTAATTCATTAACCACTGCCTTCTAATTTATCTTGCTGCCTTGAGATATTAATGGATGCAAAGTAACATCTTAATAGCTGTCCTGTAATCTTTAAAATAAGCGCTGCTCATACGATTATCTTCCTTAAATTTAATTAATATTCTTCCTTGAATTAGATCACTGCTCTTTATAATTAATCAATGCTCCCTTAATCGCTACCTATCTTCTTCATAGACAGTGCTCCTTGACGTATTCTTAGCGCTACATTGGCGATCTTCCTTCCAGTCAGTGCAGTATCTTAGGCTAAAACTAACATACTCAAACCAATAACACTGATAGGCATAGACGACTATACTGATTCCGCCCATACTTGGGTTGGTGAATTGTGCCTACAGGATCTTTATAATTATAGAACATATCATCCTTGATCTACGATTAAGATATGAAGTGGTAAATTGAAGTATTTCGATCCTTCAAAGCTTGGTGATGGTTCTCATAAGTACATCGCCTAATATGGTAATTTTATTCCATCGCATATGTCAATTGTCCTGTGAATATCTCCTTTCGATATCTACCGCCTGCATGAGTCATCAGCTACTTATTGAAGAATCGATGCTCAATATATTTATCGTCCCTTTCTTATATATTGCCATAAGGTTGGTGTGGCTATCAGACAGTGATGTCGTGACGACAGAGAGGCCAAAATGCCTTACTAAGGATCTAACATGGTTTGATTGCTATATGATTGCTTCCAGGAGAATGTTGAACTTCTCTTATCCATTAAAAGCCAATAGTATCGATTATTATTATATATTATCTGCCCATATAGTAAGGCGTCAGTAAACACCAATCGGTGGTGCTAGACTATAATCCCAATCTTGATACCATACAATTCCATGTTTTCCAAATGACTTTGCAGATGTTGATAATCGATAAGCTCCCAACGATGATGATATAATTTTCCTATAATATGTTAATCGTATTGTTATTCACTAACTTCGGAAATGGGACATTACATTGTTAATCTAGTGTGCTCCTTCCAGCAGTTACAAATTCAGGCCAATATTTTTTGTCCTTCAATCTTCAACCAGTAAACTCACTGTAGAGTCTAAGAGATCTTCTAAGAAGCTGGGTTTTCCAGTATACAAGAATGTAACTAGGGTCAGCTCAAAGTTCAACAAATGGCTTGACACTTGCCTTCAAAATAGAGAATCCTTAGTTTTTCTATTAAGATCATATAGTTATTACTAAAACAACAACTTCGATACCCTTACGCTTCTCCTGACCATTTCATGTAATAACTGCCCCTGCCCCCCTTCCCCCACCAGATTTTTTGCAAATATTTGTTGTCCAATTAAGTTTCACAATAAACCCAAACAAGAGAATACCAAAGGACTATCAACATTGTCACAACTTTGTTATGATTAACAAATAAGTAACATGCTGTCACAACATTTGATGTAATGGTATATAGCTTTGCATAAAATTGTACATGGCTGATTGGTTGATTACACTCATCATAAGAGTCTCATTTCATAAATAAAATCAAGTATGAACATATGGATAAAGACCTTTTTTGGAAGATTGGAGAGATAGTCATTGATGATGTTGTTTGGCAACATGAGCATGGAAGGTACATAATGATGTGTTGCAATGTTGTCATTGATGTCAACATCATGACTTATTTGACGATTTTGGTTGCAGACCATTTTGATCAATTCTAACAGGTTTTTGAGGTATTGAGGAAGACATTTTTGCACAAAGGTATGGTCCGGTAAAGATAGTTGTGTGGGAAATTGACTAAGTGTCAATATTACTAGTTCAGTGTAACAGTGCGCCAAATTTTGGATCCGCACCACTCCACAAATGAAGATTTCACTCTGTGCTTCTAACATAATTTTGGTGGATGTTAGATGTATCTAATTCCAAGTTTTCATCAAATTTTGGCAAGAGGTTCGAAAGTTATGAGTAACAAAGTTCAGCCTAAAAAATTACAGTGATTTTATGTACAGTGCAGTTGTGTGGGAGATTTTGCACATCTCCGCGGATGAGTTATTGGCTTTGCACTTTTGAAGATAAGTTGCCAAATGGGAGTGGAGTATGAATTACAATTGGCATCAAGTTTTGAGGTCCACATGTCAAGATGTGGATACACAATTGAAGGTTTTTGCTCTTAGATCTTATGTAGAGCCAACCTAATATGTTTGAAGGTATGCAAAGGTCATGTAAGTATTGTCATCTTATGTGGGATCAATTATAGGTCCATGCCAACCCATTACAAGTTGTTTTGAGATTTGAATTGTGGCGCGTTGTATGTATGAAAGTTTATAAGCCAACAAGTTATAATTTGGGTGTTGCATCTAATTAGACCTACCTAATTGATGCTATGTTTGATGTGGATATATATGTTAGATATTTTCAGTGTTTTGATGAATTTATTTTGGATATATGGTGTGTATTGCGAATGTTCTATATGCGAATTTGATTAGAGCAATGTGAAGTTAAATTGTGAATACTGAGTTGAAGATCAGAGTTGTGCAAATGAATAGCATGGCAGAGTGTTGAATCAGAATCAAATAAAGATTGTTATTGAGCTTCAATGGAACTGTAATTCAAGCATATGTAAGATGCAATTGTAACAGTTCAAAATAGGTTGTGCGCCACCATCTCTCTTCTATCTTTTTCTCTGTGGATTGTGAGTCCACCTGCAGTGAGCAGTTCTTTAAATATACTAAACCAGTTATAATATATTGTGAGATAACCCTCACCGTGGTTTTTCCCATTTTGGTTTTTCCACGTAAAAATCCAGGCGTTCATGTGTTATGTGATGTTGTGAATGTTTCATGCTTTCTTTCCTTATTTCAGTTGAATATGCTTTGGTAATTGGATGTTTAACGTTTGAGTGGTTTAAGAGAATACTAATTCACCTCACGCGCCCCCCACCTCCCCTCTCTCAGTATTCTGGGTATTCAACAACCTCAAACAGAATATCAAAGACTTACAGACTTGCTGTAGCTGGTTACAAGGCACATTTGTCTTCAGCATCACCAAACACCATCAACTTTAATGTGTTGAGACTTCTTTACATCCATGGCATGTTGTAAGGAAAGCATAATATCACCCAGCTCTACAAATAAGCCTAAAACAGTGCTGCTAAGGTCTGTAAATTGTAAACTGTGCAACACCATGCTAACAGGAAGTTATGACAATCAGCCATTAACCAACAAGCACCTATGGACTGACTTCCCACAAGCCGTGAGCACCTTATATTAGTTAAAATTTTTCTTTCTGATCTCCAATGAAACCCACAGCCTTCCTAATCACAAGAAGCCTGTAGATTTGCAGACCTCGCCAATGAAGGCGCTAGCTCTCAGCAGGGGTGATTTGTCTAGAAAAACTCATATTTAATTCCTTTGACTTCCAAAATGTGTTAAGACTGCTGCTGAGTGTTCTACGAACCTGGGCACTGCTTCTCCAGTAGTTTTTTGTCACTTAATCACACCCAAACAACCAGGCACAGGTTCCAAGATAGCCAAGGTATCACTTGTACAGCCTGCAACTAGGGTGATTTGCTTTGATAAATCAGGACAGGCACAAAACTCATTCAAAACACTGATTATAGGGGCGCCTTAACATGAGGGTTTCAAAGATCAAATACCCATAACCAAAAAAGTGCATCCTTCAAACGAGGCAATTAGAACAAAGGAGTAAGGCCTGCTCATGAATGGTATGGCCAAGTACAAAGTAACATTTGCAAAACCAAATTTCAACACACCAAAAACCTCTTAAACTTAATATTAACCACTCCAAAATATGCACTTCAAAAAACTTCATATATCTTCATTTTAAAAACCTTGAAAAAAGCAAAACTTCTTGAAAATCAATGTGTTTCCTGAGTGAAAACACCAAACCAGCTAGGATGGATCTTGCACCATTGAAACTAATGAATATTGACGAGGGTTTTCCTTCTCAATCAACTCCTAGAAGAACTCAATGTTCACTCTAACAGCATCCTGTTATGTGTGCAAATTCGAATAATGAAATAAAAGCCAAAACCCAATTATATAGAGTTGGAGGGGAAAATGGCCTTTTTAAAAATTCAAATATTTTATTTTCCCTCGAAAAGGCCCTTTTCATAATTTAGAAACAACTTAAATCCCCGTACACTTTTCCCTAGGCATCCAACTTCAGGAAATATAATATCACTTTATAACATTAAACACTAAAGTAAATATTAAAACATTACGTTATAACTTTAATGCAAACATTAGAATAATCCCATCCACCTTGCAGAAAGCACCGCCAAGACATCGGAAATGGAATCTGATCACACCAATAAGCTATTGATGCGAAGAAAAGATCCCAGGTGCCAAAATGGGCACTTACTAAAAATAGTCGTGTTCTCCAAGAAATGTGGAGAACAACCCAGATGACCAAAAACACAAGAAAGAACACCACCACCAACCTAAGGACCATCTAAATGCCAAAACATCACTAGATGCCAAGAAAACCTGATACTGAGCTCTTCAAGAACCTTGGAGTCCACTGACCACCTCCAGTTAGCCTATGAGAACTCTAGAATAGGCTAATTGACACAACACCTGACTAGGCTTGAGAAGGGGACATTACATCTCATTGCAGCTGTCTACACTCAAGTCAGACATCAACAATAAAATTAAACAGACATTTCAGACATGAACAATTTTTTTGGGTGAGGCGTCAACATACTTTTTGGTCTTCTTCTCCTATTCTCAACATTGCAGCTTATTACAGTCCTACAACTATCTGTTTTACCTTGGTTGATTCCAAACCAATAGTTGCGCTAGATATTTGTTGCTACTATTTTGTCTTATTCAGCTTTTACATTTGTCTAGCCCCTTATAATTTATTTGTAAAGTTGATTGCTCCATCCTGTTATTTTAGTTAGCAATGTTATCAGTTTTTCAATTTGATTAAGAGGCTTGCTTGAACCTGCAATTCTGTAAATAAAACTTTTTATTAACCTTTCTTAAATGCCAGTCATTTGTCACACCAAGAAAGTGGGTTTTAATGCAATATACAAATAGTAATACACCAGCATGCATTAGCTGGTTAGTTTGGCAGATATTATCAGACAGACAAACTTTGTTTACACTTCAAATATAAAGGTATGTGTATGATGACCTCAAGTACAGAAAATTGTGCACTAATAGCAGAAAGGTAACTGCTTGCTTATTGAACCTATCGCATAAAGCTACGGAATTTCAAGTCATTCCCACGAATAGCAGAACAATTTTAATAAGTTGACAAACATAATTAATCACACAATAGCACAAACAGACACCCATGTGAACAACTAATTGCTAACCAGACTTTTCCTACCCTACAATTAAGTTGGAGACCAGAAGAATGAAAAAGAGAGAGGTATTCTTGTTTTTTAAGCAAACGTGTTAGCAATGGATCTCATGCATAATGATGAATGCTTCCTTGCATAGGTAAGGAATAATTTAAAGTTGTTGAATCTAATAAAAAAACCAATCAATCACATCATATGCGTTATTGATATTTGTATTAATAATCATGTATAAATGTGAAATATTCCGAGCCAAATTTTTTTTCGTTTTTTCAAATTACAAATTACAACCAATGCACCTATTAAGGTTAGCAACTAAACCAAAACGATACTGAAGCAACTCTAACCAGAATGTACACCAGGATCCCAATGTGGGCAAGGTGTGAGCATTGGTCAGAGGATCTTAATCAAAAAACTTATGCAAGAACTCTAACCAAGAATGGCGCCGATGATGGCGAGCATATGGTCAGAGGGTCTTCTACACTAAGTACTGAAAGGGAACTCGACACCAAGTATGTGCTACCCAATCCAGTATGGAGTTGAGGCGACCATATGGCGGAGTATTACAAATTACAATGCTTGAAAGAAATAACTGAAATGCTGAAAGTACTCAACACCCAGAATGTGTTTTCTAACCCAGAGTGGGAAAGTAGCTACCATAGGGCGGAGGTAAATTAAATACAATGGCAAATACTGAACGAAAAGCTGAACATTACAAACTATGATGAGCAAGATTAACCATACTGTCAGTACTACTGCCAGTTTACAATATGAAGGATAATATCTTGCTAGAAATGTGAATCAACATATAAATAGAGCTGCAACAATATGTATTGAACTTCCTTTACTGAATAATAAAGATTAGATCTGAAAGTGCCCTAAACAGACCAACCTCAAATTCTGATTTATGACTGTCCAGATTTCCATGTGCACGAACAGCAACCCTGTACTTCACAAACCCACTCACAACTTGCTCAAAACTTAGCCAAATGCCTCCACACGAAATGCGATATGAATCTAATAGAGTGGCGACCAATACAGGACACTGAAAACTGACCCAAAGTACCTATATATTTAATGCACGAATTTCAAGGCAACTCAAGGTGGTACGGCCCAGCAAGAGGGGCGATTTGTATTTAAAAATCAGATGCTTCTTTAAAAATTCTATAACTTGGCACAAAGGGGCGCCTTGCCTAGATAGAAAGAATGAAACAATACCCAGAACAATCTTTTTGATATTTTCTGATTTACGAAATAAAACACAAATCTGCTGTAGCTAAAATGCAATATCTAGAAAACCTCTAATATGCAAAATCAGAAACTAAATAGCCACAATGCTGATTACAATGCACAAATCCCAATGAAACTCACAAAACTATACTAATTCGCCACTAGTTGCTGTGTTGCAAGCAAGAAGCAATGCCCGAGCTAGGAGGCCTTCATTCCTCAAAGCGATCCAATACCATTCCGGCAGAGTAACAATACTGTAGACAAAAGATCCCCTCAATGATGACCAAAGGCTTCCTTTTATAATTTTTGGTTGACTCTTCTCGAAACCCTAACCTTCTCTTTTGAGTCAAACCCTAATTCTTCCACAGGTGGCGTCCCACTTTTCCAAGCAAACTTTGTCTTTTAATATCATTTTAATTCTTCCTTGAAAATGGCGTCCCCTTAAGCTTGGATTAAACTTCATAATAAAAGATATAATTAATTTTCTTTAATGAAGCGCCACCCTTAAAGAACATCTTTTAAAAAGACTTAAAGTGAAGAAGCTAGGCCAAGGGGGTCAACGTTAAAATATAACATTAAAACGTGACTTTAATTAAATAGCTCAACTTATCTCTCCAAATGTGCCCCGAAGCCCTAAATGAGCAAGCCAACTGATCAAACTGAAGTAGGAAGTCAACCATGCCGAACCCAACTGGAAAACTGCCAGAAATAGAATTTACTAAAAATAGTAAATTCCTGAAGATGCTCAGAATGCCAAGAAGAACATATCACTGCGAAGCTTTCTGAAAACCCAGAAAGAATCCGCCATTAAAACAACCAACTCCGAGCAAGAACATCCTTCAAAATAGGAAACCCTAATTTTACCTTCCGACTAGCCTTCGGGTCTCTGAAAAAGGCCAACGGTCACTGGAAAGATCAGGTTTGAGAAGGGGACATTACAGTCCACCCTCCCCAAGATTGCTTGTCCTCAAGCAATCGCGAACCAGGATGCTGCAGAATCTCATCATTTTCCCAAGTCGCATCCTCCATAGGCAGGTTCTTCCATTTCACCAAGTATTCTCGGATTGTTCTTCTCAAAGAACGCTCTCTAAAATCAAGAATCTCCTCTGGAATCAAAACCAACTGTCCTTCTTCATCCAGAGGTGGCAACTGTGATGAGGCAACCACATTGTGTCCAAGTGCCTTCTTGAGGCGTGACACGTGGAAGACATTATGTACTCTGCTATCAGAAGGTAGCTCCAACTCATAAGCTACTGCTCCAACCTTTCTGATAACCTTGAACGGCCCATAGAAGCGAGGTTTGAGCTTCTCAGCTCCACTCTTCTTGAGAGTAGACTGTTTGTATGGCTTTAGTCGGAGATAGACCATATCTCCAACCTCAAAAGAACGCTCAATACGCCTCTAATCAGCATACATCTTCTGTTGATTCTGTGCCATCTGAAGATTATTCTTCAGTGATTTCATGATGTCTTGACTTTGCTGCAACAAGTCCTTGGCTTGAGGTGCTTTGCTATCACCAAACACCAAATCGGCAAAGCTAGGTGCTTCATACCCATAGAGAGCCAAGAAAGGAGACATCTTAATTGACATATGAAAGGAAGAATTATAACAGTACTCGCCTATGTGCAGCCACTTAACCCATGCTCTTTGCTGCTCCGACACATAGTTTCTCAAGTAGCCTTCCAACCACTTGTTCACTATTTCAGTTTGTCCATCCGTTTGGGGGTGATAACTAGTGCTTGGAGTGAGCACAGTACCACTCATTCTGAAGACCTCTTGCCAAAAAGTGCTTAGGAACTTGCTGTCCCTATCACTCACAATGTTCTTTGGCAACCCATGCAGCCTAAACACCTCATGAAAAAACAGATCTGCAACTTGGGCTGCTGAAAAAGAGCTGGTAATGGCGAAGAAATGAGCAAATTTTGTTAGCCTATCCACTACCACATAGATACAATCCTTCCCTTGGACCTTGGGCAACCCTGTGATGAAATCCATCGAGATGCTTTCCCATTTTTGATTGGGAATAGGCAGTGGTTGCAACAAACCAGCTGGTAGTGTATGCTCATTCTTATTCATTTGACAATCAGGACACTCCTGAATGTAGCGTTGAACTTCTCCTTTCAATCCTTTCCAAGAAAATCTTTCTCGGATCTGCCTATATGTCTTAAAGAATCCTTGGTGACCAGCAAGCGGAATGTCATGAAATGTCAATAAAATCTTCTTCTTAAGCTTAGAATCAGCCACCAGGAAGATTCTCCCCTTATAGTGTATCAACCCCTCAATAATGCTGGTTGCAAACTGATTTTTGGCATAATCAGCAAGCAACATGTCCCTCCAATCCGCAGTAAGCTCACACAATGAGCTAAGATGGGGTCTCCTAGACAGAGCATCTGTCACGACATTATTTTTTCCTTTGACATATTCAATGTCAAAGTCGTAAGCCTGAAGCTTACTCACCCACTTTTGTTGCCTTTCGTTCAAGTCCTTCTGATGCATGAAGTTTTTGAGGCTATTGTGGTCAGTCTTGACCACAAACTTGTTTCCCACCAAGTACTGCCAGAACTTGGCTAATGCATGCATAATGGCAAGCATTTCCTTGTCATAGATCAAGTATGTTCTTTCAACACCCCTCAGTTTTCTGCTCTCAAACACAATAGGATGTTTGTCTTGCATCAAGACAGCCCCAACTCCTTCACCGGATGCATCACATTGTAGCTCGAAAGGCTTGGAAAAATCCGGAATAGCCAGAACCGGACAAGAGCTCATGATCTTCTTAAACTTGTCAAAAACAATTTGAGCCTTTTCTGACCAACAAAAGGCTCCCTTTTTGGTGAGATCAGTAAGAGGAGCAACATTCTGTGAGTAGCCTTTTACAAATCTCTGATAAAAATCACAAAGACCCAAAAAACCTTTCAACTGAGTCAAATTCTCAGGAGGTGGCCAATCAACTACTGCCTTGATCTTTTCAGGATCCACCTTCACTTCCTCAGCACTGATTATGTGGCCAAGGTACAGTAACTCCTCCATTCCAAATTCACATTTGGATGCTTTTGCGAACAAGCTCTCAGATTCCAGGATGCTAAGCACTTCCTCCAAGTGCTTGAGATGATCCTCCCAAGTCTTGCTGTAAATCAAAATGTCATCGAAAAATATCAACACAAACCTCCTTAACTGATTCTAAAAAACTTTGTTCATGCAAGACTGGAAGGTAGCAGGAGCGTTAGTCAACCCAAATGGCATGACTAGAAACTCGAAATGGCCATAGTGACATCTGAAAGCTGTCTTCTCCACATCAAATCCTCTCATTCGAATCTGATGGTAACCCGATCTCAAATCGATCTTCGAGAAGAACTTGGCCCCATGTAGCTCGTCAATGAGCTCATCTATCCTTGGAATGGGGTATCGGTTTTTGATGGTGCTTTGATTCAAAGCACGATAGTCCACACACATGCGCATGGTACCATCCTTCTTCACAAGAACCACTGCAGAAGCAAAGGGGCTCTTGCTTGGGCGAATGAAACCCATCTCCAAGAGTTCTTGAATGTTCTTCTCAATCTCATCCTTTTGCCTCTTGGGGTACGGATATGGAGTTGTAATTACCGGTTTAGCTCCTTCCTTGAGCTCTATGATATGTTCCGAACCCTGTTCAGGTGGTGGTCCAGGAGGCAAATTAGCAAAGACTTTGCTCTTCTTTGTGAGTAGAGACTAAACATGAGGAGGATATTCTCTTTTAGTCTCAACCGCACTAGCAGGAAGGATCATGCATTCTGCAACCCACTCAACTTGATCATGACGGATCAGCCTTGCCATTCTTTTGAATGACACAACCCGAGGGCCCCCGTTGGACATTCCTCTTAGTACTATCCTCTTCCCATCGGATTGAAACTTGAGCTCCATAGTTTATAGATTCAAGGAGATCTCCCCAAGTGAACGTAGCCATTGAATGCCTAGAACGGCATCAGTATCTCCAATGTGGACTACATAGAAGTCATCCTTGACTTCGTAGTTTCCCAATTGCATAGTCATGTTCGAGATTTTCTTGGTGCATGAAACGTGGAATCCATCGGCAACCATGACCTTGAAGCCTTCAAACTCCTCTGTTTGCAGCCCCTTCTTTGCCACCACAACTTCATCAATGAAGTTATGTGTTGCTCTAGTGTCGATCAAAGCAACGATTCGCTGCCCTTTGATCATTCCTCGAACCTTGAAGGATTCGTTTCTTTGGAAGCTCAAAAGTTGAGCCAAGACACCTCCAATTTCCTTCTCATCTTCGGACTCTTCTGGAGCTCTTTCTACTTCACTATCTTCAAAATCAGATTGCTGGTCTGAAAAATCAGAATTACTTTCACCAGCTGAATAGTACTCAATCTGATTAAATTTAACTCCCTTTGGGCAAACATGATCTTGAGACCATTTTTCCCTACACCGGAAACATAACCCCTTTCTTCTGAGTTCGTTCAGGGTCTCCGGATCCAATCTTGTGACATGGGGATTATGATGTTTGAACTCCTTATGCTGAGGTCTCAAAGGAGGTCTATGATGAGGTCTTTTCCCTTTATCCCTTTTCTGAAAGGGTGGATTGGATTGAAACTTTGCCTTAGGAGCAACCCACTCCATGTTTCTTGTCTTCTTCATGGCCTCCTGTAGGGTTGGTGGATCAAAAGCTTTAATCCAACCTTTGAGTGGTTCCGTCAGACCTTCACTGAAAAGGATCACCAATCGCCTCTCCGTGATTCCAGTAACCATGACTGAGAGTCTCTGAAACTCAGCTATGTAGGCATCAATTGTGCCATACTGCCTCAACTGTGCAAGTTCTCTGAAATGTATTTCAGGGTCCTTTTTCTCAAACCTCTCGATGAGCCTATTGGTGAACTCATCATACGTAGTGATAGACCGATGACCCAAGGTGACTAGGCCATGATACCACCACTCGTGCGCCACCCCATCAAGGTGTAGCATAGTGAACTTAATCGCCTCCTCTTCTCCCATGGGTCTAAGAGCTAGATAGTTATCCAGCTTCTGTATCCAAGCTCGAGCTGAGCTGTTATCACTCCCGTCTAGTGTGGAAGTATAACCTTGTTGACAGCTTGATACAAATCCCCTTGCACTGGTGTTCTTTGCTCATAATGTCTCCCTTGTCCTTTATTCTTTCTTTTATGATCCATAAAGTCATTATAGGACATATCCATCTTGATGTCGTCAGGGAGAGAATCATACTCCGCACGGCCAAGTCTCAACTGCTCCACGAATGAAGCATTCTCTTCAGGATTTGGCTGAGTGTTTACAAGTGCCAAGAAGGTGGGTTTGAATGGCCTGGCTGAGATGTAAGTGTTGTTTGAAATAGGCTGAGCTGCATGACCATCATGCTGGTTGGAGGCACTGTGTTCTCCTCTATGTCCTGAGTTGTTTTGTGGAATGGTGTTCTGGCCCACTTTCCCCATCATGAGCAATACCATATCCATTAAGGCATCCATCTTCCTTTCAAATCTCTGTCCCGGACTGATGGATCTCTCTCTTCCCTTTCCACTATCATCTCTGTTGCTGGTAACCCTCTCGTTACCCCCAACTGATCTCTCACCTTCCGCCATGTGTGTTTCCTGAGAAGACTCCCAATGAGCCCTCAAAACCTCTGAAGCTGTCTGACCTTCTGGAGCCTGATAGGGCTGGAACTGTTTTCCAACCTTCTTGTCTTCCCTTGCGATGTACCTCTTTTCTCTGTCACTCATAGACAATTTGTTCACAGGATGGCAAGATCTTGGCTCTGATACAACTGAAATATTCCGAGCCAAATTTTTTTTCGTTTTTTCAAATTACAAATTACAACCAATGCACCCGTTAAGGTTAGCAGCTAAACCAAAACGATACTGAAGCAACTCTAACCAGAATGTACACCAGGATCCCGATGTAGGCAAGGTGTGAGCATTGGTCAGAGGATCTTAATCAAAAAACTTATGCAAGAACTCTAACCAAGAATGGCACCGATGATGGCGAGCATATGGTCAGAGGGTCTTCTACACTAAGTACTGAAAGGGAACTCGACACCAAGTATGTGCTACCCAATCCAGTATGGAGTTGAGGCGACCATATGGCAGAGTATTACAAATTACAATGCTTGAAAGAAATAACTGAAATGCTGAAAGTACTCAATACCCAGAATGTGCTTTCTAACCCAAAGTGGGAAAGTAGCTACCATAGGGCGGAGGTAAATTAAATACAATGGCAAATACTGAACGAAAAGCTGAACATTACAAACTATGATGAGCAAGATTAACCATACTGTCAGTACTACTGCCAGTTTACAATATGAAGGATAATATCTTGCTAGAAATGTGAATCAACATATAAATAGAGCTGCAACAATATGTATTGAACTTCCTTTACTGAATAATAAAGATTAGATCTGAAAGTGCCCTAAACAGACCAACCTCAAATTCTGATTTATGACAGTCCAGATTTCCATGTGCACGAACAGCAACCCTGTACTTCACAAACCCACTCACAACTTGCTCAAAACTTAGCCAAATGCCTCCACACGAAATGCGATATGAATCTAATAGAGTGGCGACCAATACAGGACACTGAAAACTGACCCAAAGTACCTATATATTTAATGCACGAATTTCAAGGCAACTCAAGGTGGTACGGCCCAGCAAGAGGGGCGATTTGCATTTAAAAATCAGATGCTTCTTTAAAAATTCTATAACTTGGCACAAAGGGGCGCCTTGCCTAGACAGAAAGAATGAAACAATACCCAGAACAATCTTTTTGATATTTTCTAATTTACGAAATAAAACACAAATCTGCTGTAGCTAAAATGCAATATCTAGAAAACCTCTAATATGCAAAATCAGAAACTAAATAGCCACAATGCTGATTACAATGCACAAATCCCAATGAAACTCACAAAACTATACTAATTCGCCACTAGTTGCTGTGTTGCAAGCAAGAAGCAATGCCCGAGCTAGGAGGCCTTCATTCCTCAAAGCGATCCAATACCATTCCGGCAGAGTAACAATACTGTAGACAAAAGATCCCCTCAATGATGACCAAAGGCTTCCTTTTATAATTTTCGGTTGACTCTTCTCGAAACCCTAACCTTCTCTTTTGAGTCAAACCCTAATTCTTCCACAGGTGGCGTCCCACTTTTCCAAGCAAACTTTGTCTTTTAATATCATTTTAATTCTTCCTTGAAAATGGCATCCCCTTAAGCTTGGATTAAACTTCATAATAAAAGATATAATTAATTTTTCTTTAATGAAGCGCCACCCTTAAAGAACATCTTTTAAAAAGACTTAAAGTGAAGAAGCTAGGCCAAGGGGGTCAACGTTAAAATATAACATTAAAACGTGACTTTCATTAAATAGCTCAACTTATCTCTCCAAATGTGCCCCGAAGCCCTAAATGAGCAAGCCAACTGATCAAACTGAAGTAGGAAGTCAACCATGCCGAACCCAACTGGAAAACTGCCAGAAATAGAATTTACTAAAAATAGTAAATTCCTGAAGATGCTCAGAATGCCAAGAAGAACATATCACTGCGAAGCTTTCTGAAAACCCAGAAAGAATCCGCCATTAAAACAACCAACTCCGAGCAAGAACATCCTTCAAAATAGGAAACCCTAATTTTACCTTCCGACTAGCCTTCGGGTCTCCGGAAAAGGCCAACAGTCACTGGAAAGATCAGGTTTGAGAAGGGGACATTACAAAATGTATGCCAACAGCAATTTAAAAGAGTATATTTTGCAGCTTCAGAAGGCTATGATAAGTTACGTAATGCCCTATGATGGATAACCAGCATATAAATTACATTTTCCATCAATTCCATGTGTATTATAACCAAAAAAGCTAGAATCTTGAATGGCATGAATATGCTAAATTTGGCGATTGATGCGAAGTGGTCTTCTAAAAGTTAAACCTGTTAACTATGACTAGACAAATTTATTCAATATAGAAGGATCAAGCATATACTAAGTAGAAATACATGACAAAGTTTTGATGCATTCGTAAAATTATCCCAACCAATATGTACTATACTTATTCATAATTTTGAAAACATTACAAGAAAAGAAACACTTCATTTAACAGTGTTATGGTTGATGCAAAGATATGTGTCCTCAAAATAAGACTTTCATACAAGCTAAAAAATACACGAGTTTGTTTAAGGAATCTTGCATTAGCCAACTGCCTAAGGATTCTTTATTAAAAGTGAAATATAAGCAAGATATAAGCTTCAGGAATAGGATTCGATTCATTGAACAACTAGCATTCAAGGAAAACAAAAGAAACATGAAAGATTACCATGTCTGCAAGCAAATGGTAAAGATATATCTTGATCCTCTGCAGTTTGCAATATATACTGGTCCTGCAAGTGAGATAAACGTTATTGCACTAGTCTAGATGATTGGTCAAAAATTCCAAAGCCCGTCCACTATCCCACAAGTCCCTTCATGTGTACACATACACACAAAATAGGTATCAATAGACAAAACATTCAAAAAAAGGATCACATAATGTCATTTGATGTCCCTATGTATTTTGAGCTAGCATGATATAAAAGGAAATAATTAAATGATTGAAAGGTTCTACTTTCAGCATTCTTAGGTTGCCCTTGCTATTTTCTCTATAGATCACAATTGTTAATTAACTCGATTGGATGTATCTTTAGGATAGGAAAACACAAGCCTGGTAAATTAGATATAAATGTTATAGCCTAATGATAAGAGATAAAAACAAAGATATGTGGCTCCCCAGTTTCCAGTACAAAGATTACAGAGGACAGGGGACAGGTATTGCAGGTTTGTTGAAAAACCCCATATTTCAAGGGAAAGTGCAAGGGGATGTTTCCATCCCTAACATAATGTAGCCTCCCACTAAATACATAAAAAAATATATTAAATATTTATTACTTATTGTAACTAATTATGATAAAATCAAGATTCTTTCCACCAATTGTAACCCAAGATTCCATGCATTAAGGTCATGGTGTTCATAGTTGAATTTGTGTCATTGTTTATGTTGCCACCAGGATTCAAACCCCTACCAGGCCATTGAGCTTGCAGGCTTTGTGCCCCTGCTGAGCTGCTGAGCACATGGGTATAGACCGTTTACATTAATGCTGGGGATGAGTTCTTCCATTTTTAGCTTCATGAGGTGCACATTTGTGGCCTCTACTCGTTCAGGCCAGTCTAAGAATTCCCGAGGCACCAAGCCAAAAAAAGTGATGATGACATCAAGAATAAGTAAATCAAAATTTATCAATCAATGATGCACATGAAAGCATGGTGTAGCAGTTAGCTTGTTGGTTGATAAACAAGTGAACCTGTGTTCAAGTCCCATGTTGGACATCCGCTGTGTTGGCTATGTTGGTCCTCGGTGGATGGTGTGTTCAATTGTATGGGCTGTGGACCCCATTGAAAATCCCTCACTAATTAATCAGAAAAAGTGATGCAACTCAGATGGAATGTAAGTATTGAAAAGAGCATGAAGCAAGCGATGAGTCAACTTTTTACCCAATGCTCTCTTTCATGTTCTGCAGCAATGGCTCAGTAGCAGTGATGTTGGTTGCATCATCACTTTCAGCAAACTCAAGATCATCACAAACAAGTGGCATACCCATGTATCATTGTCATAACTCCTGTACTACCTCATCTATCTATGTTTCCTCCACAAGACCAATATCTCATCATGTTGTCAATCCCCTCAAGTACTTGCATGCCTTTTGATGATGAAGACATAAACATTATAGTCTGCAAGTAGCCTCTGTATATGTAGATTTAGAGAGCAAATGATATACATTTAGAAAGTCAAATATAAATAAAATATTATAAAGTCATTTGTGTTATGTTGGGGAATGACAGGCTATTGAGTTGTTCTAATTTTTCATACAGCACAGTGGTTCCTCAACAGTGGCTGTTCCCAATCATCACAGCTAGTCGCAAAGAAAAGGATATATGCAAATCAGGTACGCTACAACAATTACTAAGCATAAGTCACATCAGTCGCATCATCAGTGTCAGGAACCTCTGGATCATCATAAATGCTCAATGCCATACCCACGCATTGTTATTATATTCCTCTACTCCCTCGTTTATGTATGCTTCCTCCTAAAGACCAATATCTCATCATGTATTTTTGTTTCCTCAAATACTCTGATATCTTTCAATGATGAAGAGGTAATCACTGTAGTCTGCATGTAGCTTCTCCATTGGGATTTCAGAGAGCAAATGATATACATTTAGGAAGTAAGAGATGAATGAAGTATAAAAAAGTCATTTGTTTTATGTAACCATGTTGAGGAATGATTGACTATTAATTTTCATAAAGCACAATGATTCCTCAACAATGGTTGTTCCCAATCATTACATCTATAGTCACAAAGAAAAGGACCTACCAATGAGGAGTGTTTGAACGTGTACGGAAATGCTAAAGGAGCAAAGGAACGCTTATACCAAAACTTCCTAAGGAGAAGGTTCCAAACACTACAGTCACATCAAGCAACAATGACGTCTCTAGCAAGTACAAAGGTCTAAGGGCAAAAAATGCCAAAGTTCAAGAGCGATGGATTTGAAGACCCTGTAAGGCATTGTAGGACATGTACTACCATATGGACTACAAATAGGCAAATAGACCAAGGGTATTGGGTGAGATGTTTCCCAACCACACTACAAGGAGTGGCGATTGATTGGTATAGGGTATACCAATATTCCAGATGTTGAAAAAGCCACATGGGACAGACTAAGGAAGGCATTTGAACAAAAGTTCAAACTATTGAGCAACAACAATGAGACTGGCCAAAATTTATAATACCCAGCAAGGTAAGCATGAAAATGTGCAAGCCTACAATAGGAGGATCAAAGAATTATTAAGCAGATTGGACAAGGAATTAATTGATGCATTTAAGAAGCATAGTTCATCAAAGAGTTGATATCCTCACTACAGAAGAAGATGAAAATAGTACCTCCATCATCATAAAAGGATGAATACAACCAAGCGATAGACATGGAAAGAAAAAACGAGACAGCCTCCTACTCGAGGAAAAGTGAAGATGATTCTATTCAAGTGACAATGAAGCAAGAACGGTACAGGCTCTTCATAGAGGCATGATGAGAATGATGAAAGAGCTAAAGATGAACTCAAAAGGAGGGAAAAGCGTTTGGTGCACTAATTGTAAAATAGGTCACACCAAAAATAATTGTCCCAAGAGGATGGTTTGTGAAATATGCCAAGTTGTAGGCCATTCAATTAAAGATTGCCCATACAATCTAACAAACAAGAGCACCCAAGTACTCTTTGCTCAAGGAGAGCCATCAACACCAAACACCTCCCCAAATGCATCTACAAATGCGTCACCTATTGGACACTGAAACCAAAGAGATAACATATGCCAAAATGTAGGCAAAACTAAAAGAAGAATAGTGTACGATGGCCAAGGCCAACCAATTACGTAGTGTCAAACACAACAAGTGGAGCCATTTAGAAAGAGGTTTTCATACAAATCAAGGAACTCCTAGACTCCTCTACCAATGGTGTGGACCTAGTCATCATGGGGATGATTACTATCTGAAGAAAGCCAACATCAAAACGATTGACATAGTTGACAAGGACATAGTAATGGCAATAACGAGATCTCAAGTAAGAAAAGAAAACTCTGTGTCCCACTAACAGAGAAGAAAAGGTCAGTCAAAGCAAGAGCAGAGACTGATAAGCAAATGACTAAAGAAATGCAAAAATCCCAAGCAAAGGCAACAACTACAAGGAAACTCAATTCAGACAAGGCTATTGCAAGGCAAATGTTGCAAACCACAAAGGTAATAGATTTGTTGCATAGCATTATAGAACTAAAGGAAGTCATAACTACAAATGCTCAAATTTCTAACTGCCACATGGAGTATACAAGACAAACCACAAAACAACAAAAGTCAATTGTGGAACCTCCCTTGTCGGAGAATCAAGTGATTGATCCCATGCTGTTGATAGCGATTTCCTAATAATGATCCACCTTCAAGCCTAGCCAAGCACGCTCCCTATGTTAAAACCACTATGCTAATGCAAGTCTGAAATCTTAGATGAAATTCATTAGAATACAAAATCCCTCAGTCATTGTTCTCAGCCAAAAGGTGTTCTAAACTTCTAATCTTGATGGCAGATTCCTGGTTTTTAACAGATGGCAAGATTGATAGTGCATTGCCCATAATCAATGGCGGGGTCAGTGTTTCAATTCACCTGCACAAAAACTCTTAAAAAACACCCATTAATGAAATTCATAAATGATTATACCATTTGTCATTTTAGGTTGAAAGTGTGCATCAATGAAATTTGAAAAGTGTTACTCTATAGATCATTTTACTTGAAAGAAATGGCATTTTGGCTATGAATTGAAATAAAGGTCCCTTGAAAGTAGTCGAATATTATGAGCTGGTTTTTAGCTGATGACATTCAAGATTCAAAAGCTTGCACACACTGTTTGACATCGTCAGAGACCCTCGGCCTCCAATGAAGCTCGCTAAGCGCATAATACAGCTTACCACTCCCAGCGCGCACCATTGTCGCATTCAAAGTGAATGCAATGCCAGACGACCAGGGGAATTCTCCAGCTGCATTCAAGAACAAGGCCTCCGCTAAACAAATTGCTGCAGGTGTGAATGGTAAAAGACCAATTATGTTACCTCTGCATGCCAGCAAAACGGATTTGCCCTACCCAAATGGATTTTGGCTCAGATGAATAAAATATTGGTACTTCCATAATATCGCCCCAGCTTCAATCCCAGGAAACATGATAAATGTTGGGAATTAAATTCAAATACAGCATTCAACTTGCTGAGTGTAGCATATGCCCAACAGATGAGGAGCGTTGAAAGTCCAATGTGAATTTTATGGAGTGATACTCGTGACCATGAAAACTAAGCAAAGTTTAACCTAAGAAAAGGATATTTACTAAGTTAAAACTAAAATACCCAGACTAAATAATTTACCAAGTCTTTTAAATTTCCCAAGCTTTTTCCTAAATGTGCCTAGAATGTACCCGTTGATGAAATTTTGAGAACTTGATCAAGACTAGAAAGATATTCAACTTAAGAGAGAAGAAAACAGATATGCTAACCTCAGGAACCTGAAATTTGTGGGTAATTCCTCTGTGTTTGTCATGCACTGTGACCACATGCTGCTTTGGGACTTGACCTGCTATTCTTGGATTGGATGGTATTCCATTTTCCTGAAGCTCTGTTAACGCTCTGGTTCTGCAAATTCTGTTACCATTGATAATACTACATATACTTTTGCCTGAATTTCTGAAAGACGTTTGGATTGTTGGCTGAGAAGAAAGGTAAGAGCAATAAGGCTGCTGCAACAGTCCGGCCATGGACATTGTCAATTCAATAGCAGAAGGTAACGACAGCAAGAGAAAGTTGACGAGGAGAGGACATTATCTTGAATTTGGAATATGTGGGTACTCTTGTCTCGCCCAGACATGCCGCTATCTTTATTTGTTTCCGCTATCAATCCCCCCAATCGTGCAATGGGCACGCCGATAGGATTGATTAAGAGAATTATCAATTAAATTTCATATAAAAAGTAAACCCAACCATTTTTTTCAGAAAGGTAAATAGTTTAAATATACAAGTGTAATTAATGGGTTCTTGATCAAGATGAAGTATGAAGTTGAATGGAGTACACCAAAATAAGTATTGCTGAGTGCAAGTTCCCAAAATCATAAGAGATGAGGTAGGGATCGTGCTCCGAGAGAATTTGACAAAATGGATATCCCTAAATCTTTGGTTCTCAGACAAATAGGTTTCAGCCTAAAGGCTCAGATATATATATTAGAGAGAGAGAGCACATTTGAATTTTGAAGTGCAAAATTTGAATATAGAAGAGTGTATCTAAATTTTAAGGGACTTCGGATGTTTATTTTCTATATAAGAAGTATCATGTAATGTCCCCATTCTTTCTTGAGCATCAGAGTTGGTGGATTAGCCTATTATGTCGATCCTCGTAGGCTAATGGGTCTGTGTAGAGGGTCACTTGAACGGGCACTTGGTCGTGAATTTGCAGTATTGATATCCAGAGTATGGTGACGAGGTGAATTTGTGCGTTTGGCGTGCTATTGGAGCTTAAAATTATGGTCTTCACCATTTATTTCACTTTCTCAGGCTTAGGGACCATGTGTCAATTATTTAAAGGGGTCACTTTATATTTTTCAGTTACTATTCATTGATAAAATGAAAAAAGAACATAACTTAAGTGAATAGTGTCATTTTAATGAATAGTGTTTTCAATGAGAAATTATAAAAGGCAAAGAGAAAGTTCGACCCATTCATGTTTTGAGTTATTTTGCTGATTGAAGATTGTGAGTGGGAGATTGTGGAAGAGGGAAAACTAGGGTTTCCTGATTTCAGCAGTGGGTAAGCCTGGTGGGGCTTTGTTCTTCGTTTTCAAGCTTCTTGATGGTGTGAAAGACCACCTTAAAGTTGCAGATCAGAATTTGGATGCTTTGTTGGAGCCATAATTTGTTGTTTGCAAGTGATTGGAGTCATCTTTTGGAAGGGTTTTTGTTGCCAGCATCTCCATTTTCCATCTAGAAGGAGTTGTTGTATTTTTAGAAGGATCTGGGACTTTTTTTTGACACCTACAACCAGCCGCCATACTTGAGGGTTTGTAGCAGCAAGAAGAAAAGAAACGCCTCTTTAAGGGAGCTACTATCACTTCAAAAGGGGGCACCCTTGTTCTGGAAAGCCTTCCAACTCATTTTTCGGTGGGAGAAACTTGTATTGCATGTTGTGTGAGCAATTTATTGAGGGCAGATACTGTAGCAAAGCACTATTCACAGTGTTGTTTGGCTGTAAGTTAAATTATTGCATATGATGTATCTAGTTTTGAGTTCTATGAAAGTCATCTATTTCATGTACTCTCTAATTAAATAAAGAACTCTTATTTAGCTTCGAAATGGAGTATTATATTTGATGTATCTCAGTAGCTTAGTTATTTTGAGTTCCTATTGCATGTGTATGCTTGTTAAAATTATTAGAATTATTGGCATCAAATACCAAAAACACAAACACAACAAACAAATACCCAAACAAACACAAATCAGACCTACAAGCACGGTGAAATCATTGCAGTAGAGTGTCAGATCACTACATATCAAGATGGCACAAAGGGAATATTATATTGAGATGATTTTCTCCTTATTTGTAAAAAATTATATAGATATTAATTTGTATGGTCATATGTTATTAGTTGTTGAAGGAAGGAGGGATGTTTAGATTAGCAAGACAAATTATTTGTAAGACAAAAATGAATATGAGGCATTGATAATTTATGTTTTTTATGTTGATTTTTATTCCTTTAATCCTTGGAATTTGTAGAATTGTCGAGGCCCACAACATTAAGAGGGAGCTCATGGTATCTTCCAAGCATAACCGATAGGGTTGGAAAAAGTTAATCTCCCTTCAAGTCCCAAGGTGGACCTATGTAACTTTTAAATTTGGCCACAACAAAGAGTGAAGATCAAATTGGTTACTCACACTTTTGTACTTGATTACAAGATTTTTTCCTAATATGTCATTGACAAGATTTGGTGTGACCAATAAATTTGAAGTGAGCATCACTTGTTGACAACACATAGAAGCACCCATGCATCTAGTTATTTACGCTCAATATTTGAGCATGATCACTATACAATAGGCACCTCCAACAATTTAAGCATACATATTTATTTTACTACAACCAAGTCATTTGTCACAAATAAATGTATTGAGGACATCATTAGTAAGTGCTAGTAAGTGAATTGGCACTCACCAATCACAAATACTTATGGGAGTAAAAAATCATCCAAGACATTGAGGCTACCTTATTAAAACCCAAAAATCAAAGATACAAGACACGTGAATATAGTTGCATAAAAATGCCATTATATACACTATGCAAAATAGATTTTGTGATTAGGATTTTATACTATGTAGAAGATGAAAACTAGAGATATTCAAAAAGAAAAGAGTGTGAACCAAATTAAATAGCATTCAAAATTTAATTTGATTCAACACAATGAAATAAAAGTGTTTTAATGGTGACTATCAAGCACTTCACATATTTATATGATCTAAAGAGTTTTTAAAAAACTCACATCCACATAAGCAAGATGTAAAACAATACCACTTCAAACACAAAGTTCTAATTAAATCACTATATTTATTCTCTAAAACGAAGCATAGTGTAGCATACCTAATTCTTACTCTATAGTTTTCACCTAAGTTTTTAACTCATGAAGTGAATAATTCAAGTTTTCAAAAATAGGATAATAAAATTTTCTTTTTCAATAACATAATTACATGTTGCATAAATAATTTCACATAACATTACATAAATGAAATAACATATCATAATTCTAAGTAAATGAAACTCATCTTTTCAATTATAGATTACAATAGATTCATGATCATATATTCAATTTCATAACTTACAAGAGATCAAGGTCAAGGTATCCTTATTTGGATTACACTTCTTCTATTTCACAAATCCTGACATGTTGTCTACAAGAGGGAGAGTATCACCCAAGCACTTTATCTCTAACCATGGACCAACAGTCCCCCGTACACCTTCCTATCTGGAAGTGTCCCCACCCTTCGACGAAAAGTTTGGTATGGGAACCCCTAGTATTTCCTATGCAAGTATCTAGTGTTGTATCCTACATAACAAGTGTGGTCATACAACTATAGATAGCTTCCAACTATGCATGATGCTACTGACAAGCTATGCAAACTTGGAGCATAGTGAACCAAAAAAGTGTAAGCACCGACTTTTACACTTACTTTAGCCAGAGTTTGATAAATATAATCAATCCACTTTCTAAGGAAGCGGTGTTGTAAGTTCACCCACCTCTAGCTCAACTTGGAAACCCTATTGACCTATGGTTAACACTTCTTTTTGTTTAACCCAAAGGTTTACTATCTTAAACAAGATCTCTTTCAAAAGTGATGACACGTTAATGTCCATTAAATCGACCAAATAGGTTTGACTCATTTCTCTTGAATACCCTATTACATACTAGTAACCATCTGGGTCTAGGAACTACCTCTTATTCAAGTATTTACCCTAACACAAGGGAATAATCTATTCTCCTACTTTTAAGGGTTTTGAGCCTCTAAGAACATAAGTCCTCTTCTCAAGATTAAAACTACCATGCATAGGTAATAATAAAGAATATATAAGATAATATCATTCAAATGATAATAAAGACGTATTTACTTCTAATATGTTTTCAAACCCTCTTGTTGAAAAGCAATATAAACTCATTCAAAGCTTTATAAATAAAAACATTGTATTATTGGGATAATATCATATTCCCATACTTCACTTCTCTTTGCTATTTTAATTTAACAAGTTGGTTGTTTGGGTTAAACACAACTTTAAAGAGATTTTAACCTTCCACCGAAGCTCTCTTTCTCTCACATAATAATTCAAAATTACATAATGCAAACATAATTTTACAATGCAATTTAAGAAAACTACTTAATATACCCATTTTGTTTCCTTAATCCACATTATCTCTTTGTATTTTTAAATTAGCTCTATGCATAAATAATCAAGCTATTTGTACTTGCACTAATGTACTTTTCTAATAGCCATGATTTGCACATAATGATGGCATAAGCAACTCAAACAAATAAAAAGCTTTGATTTATAATTGGAAAGAGAAGGAAAGAGTTATTTTAATCATGCCTGGATTAAAATAGCTTGACTTGAATTCTTGATACTCCTTGCTTCCAATATACATTGTGACTCAACTTTATCTTGTAGCCTTCTCAATTTATAGCTCTCAACTCTTCTCTTGCACCTCTCCTTTGCTTCTAAATTGTTGAACTATGGCTACCAATAAAGTTCTATAACTGAAACTAGCAACCTATCCTCACTCTTTAACAAATTGATAAACAAATTTCAAATACTCTTTGCACAAAGCTTCACTAAACTCACGCATGCACTATATTACAAATTATCAAATGAATGAACCCCCAAATGATGAGCAGTTTCCCTCTATTTATAATGAAAATGAATAGCAATCAGTTGCAAAAAGGGAGCTCAATTCATTCAAACGATGCCACCACTCAAAAATCAGCTAGGTGTGTGGATGGAGATAGTCGATTCAGCCTTATTTGAATGCCACAACTTGCATTTTGATTGAGTCAACAATGCCACTAATCCCACATAGAGATTTTAGTGCTAAAACAATGCAGATTAAGTTTAATTGGTCTTCAAAACTATATCAAATTCATTTTTACAAAGCCACTGCTAGTTGGGCACAACCAAATGGAGTTGTTGGCAGCTTGTTGCTATAGGAAAAAGTCTCATAACTGGCACATTAAAAGCCAAGTTTAATTCTTGAACACTATTTCATGTCTTTTTCCCAGGTCATCAACTTGTGAGATAATAAAAAACACCTTTTATTCACCATTTTCCCACTTTCATGTGGTTGTTTTAGTAGTTATAAACAATGTAAATACTCAGCCACTTATGTGGCAGTGGTAACCATAATATATGCATAATGTGACACCTAGAATGGGCCCAACTTACTATTCTTAACTACCATTTCATCAAGTATTAACATGGCATATATATATGACAATCATTTAAATATAATAATATATTGTAGAGAAGGGGGACCGACTACTTAGGACCCCAGGTCACGAGAGGGTCTAGAACAATAGGCTGCCCTGATCTACCTCAAGATGACGAAATGTTTCTGGAGAGTTTAAAGTTTAAAGGCTAGAAGGAATAGCAACCAGGTTGTTGTTGTCCTTTTACAAGCCTGAATGTTTCAAGAAGTCAGGTGAGCAAGTTTCCAAAGTCTAGACTATGACTTAGACAGCTCACTGCTAGGGGACTATAGCACAGGACATAGACGAGAGTGTGATGCACTAGCGTCTCAGTGGGGCAATGGCATTCATACGAAAAAAAGAAGAAGAAGCATAAAGTATAGTCAAAAACCAAGGAAAACCTACTTACGACCTAATGGATACGGTTTGATGTAATAACAAAAACAAAAAGTAACAGAATTGATAGAATAGCAAGAAGAATACTTTAACTTAATCTAATCTACGAATTGACAAAGAAGGGTGAGGAAAGTGCACCTTCCCACCCATGAGTTGATATCTTCAATATCTTCACCTCAAGGAGAACCTACACACAGAAGATGAGAAAATGTTGGGGCTATGTTTAGAGGACTTCCTTAGTTAGTCCCTTGCTCTGGTGTTTCCACCTCCCTGGATAGCCAAATAGCAACAATTGGAGAAATATGATAAAGAAGCTACAAAATGGAAATACCAAGGAATACATTCAATAACAATATGCTACGATATTAGAATGATAATACAAAGTAAAAGGAAGATGGAGTGATATCACCTTCAACCACGCGCACTCAAATAAAATGGGACAAGGAGCAAGCTCGCAAGCTTTCAAAGACCAACATTGCCATAACAACAACAAGTGTGAGCCAACAAAGTACCAACTTGTATATTCAATGAAGGTGGTAGAACTTGAAAATGTTGTGAGAAGAGTGTAGAAGACCATAATGAAGCAAGAGAGATCCCCAGAGAAATCAAGAGAGAGTGAAAGAATGGAAGAGATCCATTTGAAGGTGAAAAATGGAGGCAAAGGAGTCATTTAAAGTTGGTTAGAGACATTACGCTTCATGTCCAATGGAGAAATGTAACTCCTCTACAGATTCTAGAGGTGGGAATCCTGTCAGGATGGTAGTGTGTCACACAAACATTCATGCACCACACAAATATCTACGTGCCACAGTAGCGTCCCCAACAAAATATCCCCCATCAACACATAAAACAAATGCCAAGTGGATGGAAATTGGATGAAGAGTATGGAATTACATTATCAGACTTAATTCTCTAAGGTAGGAGGTATGTAAATGTGGAATTTGAAAGGGGTGCAAATTCATGCCATTACATTTTCCCCCCACTTTAGCAAGCACAAGTGTTAGCGAATGCACGGTAAAGTAGAGAGAAATTCAAGAGGAATGTATACCTGAACCATTGAGGAAGCAAATTGTAATCTGACACACTCGAATACATAGGAAGAGGAGATAGCTCCACAAGTACTTGGTCCTAAGGAGAGTTGAAAAAATGTGTTGTAGGCCCTCGGACCTATGGAAGGTGAACAAAAGGCTCTGTGGGTGCTTAGTCCTTTAAAGGAGGCACCATAGGTGCTCAGTCCTTAGGGAGGCCAAATGTGAAAGGCTCTGCAAAGTTTGATAGGAACTTATAGGGGCTTGATCTTGCACGGCAAGCTCGAGGTGCTCGATCCTCTAAGCTTGATTGAAAAATCAGCTTCATAGGTGCTCAATCTTGCAAAACAACATGTTAATTTGTAGACAAAACATGTTAAATACAAAAAAGCCATGCAGGCAAACAAACAGTCAACAATTGAAACACAAGCTTTCAAAGGGGTCCCTTGAGAACCCTTCAAAAGAAAGAGGTCTGCTTAAGGGACATTTTGTTTGAAAGGTAGTGATATTTTTCACAAATGATTCTAGTACCAAAGAATCCTTCTGAAAGATCTCTTTCATGAAGGAATTCAAAAGAAATAATACTCCCTCACAAGGGCAAGTTTTTAGACTTCTTCATTAGAAAAAGCACTCTCTTCTCGAAGGAAAGTTTTTAGATTCTTTCTCTACGAATCCATTTCGAAAGAAAATTTTTGCCAGGGGTCCTTGTTGAAGAATACAGTTTTTTGAAAAATAAGGGATTTTCAACAAGGGATTTGTTGACCATCGAATACACTTTTTAAAAATAAAAGCATATGATAGCCCCCCCTTAAGATTGTCACAACCCTAATTGTGACCCGGACCTTATTTTGTATAGTTCGTTAGCTGAATATGAAATCGGCCTAAATTTTGAATAGTTGTTTAGTTGAATATGAAATCGGCCCTAAATTTTGCATTGTCATATTGATATGGATGTTCAACTAAATGTGAAACCTAACTGTCATAACGGTTGGCCCTAAAATCTATTTTTTTGTCTTGTTTTTTTTTTTTATCTGGATATGAAAACAGTTGTTCAGTTAGTTGTTAAAAAACTAATCGGTTTAATAATACATTGGATGAGGTTAATTATGGTGCTATGAATGAGTATCTATAATTTCATACATAGCTATATGATTGAACCTTATATAGAGATGTTAATATTGTAGATAAATTGTTAAGCTTGATTTTGATTATTTGAAACAGACTAATGTTAAACCTATTATTGGAGTGTCACAACACAGGTACGTGTCCTCACTGAAGAGAGAGAGTATCATCAGGAAGGGGAGTCTAGCCATCCGGGGCAAATTGTGTGAAAGCAGCACACACAAGCACATAACATTATTCCTAGGTTGTAAATTGCATTAGGAATGGTACATTAGACTATCTTAATTATTTAATTATCAACTCAATAAGAAGTTAAAGTTATTAACTAATAATAATTTTATATTCATATTTATGTGAGCAAGTATATATATATATATATATATATATAATAAAAAGGAAGAAAGAAGGAAACAAGATATAATTGAAATAAAATATACCAATTCAAAAATATTTATTCCCTTTTTAATTAAAAGTATGATAAAAAAATTGTGGAGGGACCCATGCTTTTTACAAAAATAAAACAAACAAAAATATTAAGCTTGTGGTGGGACCCACAAGCTAAGAGAGAATTGTGTTAAAGAAAAAAAACCTCTTCAAAATCTATGGTGGGACCCAAGGAGAATATATGGTGGGACCCAAGGCTGGAAGGAAATAAAACAAAGGAAATTGTTTTAAAAACAAATGAGTACCTTTAAGAAGGTATGTATCATATGCTCTATCCAAGACATTAAAGAAAAACAAAGGGAGGCCTACAAATGCACTAGTTGTCAATAGTTTGAAGAGGTTTAATCAAATAAACTACCACCTAGCAATTAGGAAAGGGGCTTCATCTCCACGTAGCAAGGGAGAAAGAATGGGGAGGTAAGAAACAAGGTAAGGGTGAGATACCAAAGCATTCTATTTTGGGGAAAGAGGAGGACAATAAAGGAGGAAAAGAAACGAAATGGTTGTGTATGATAAAAATATCTACTTATCTTTATCTTCACAAGTATGTGATTTTGGTTTGAATCCTCAAAATTGCTTGAGTAAAATATTCTCTAAAAGAGAAGGCCAAGAATTGGTTGTTGGAATATAAAAATCAATTATAATTGGAGATAAAATAATATTTTTTGTACTCAATCTTACAACCTGTTTTGCTCTCAAATTTCATTTTATTCCAGTTTCTATTTGTTGGTTGATATTGGTATAAACCCATCAAAAAAGTTTATGATTACAGTTCAGTATTTTAGATTCATTATTTGATTGGGCTTAGCTCATAATTGCACAAGAATGGAATAAGAAACTGTGTCGCAAAAATGTATCTTTGGACATTTTTACGCTCATTTGGGTCTTTCTTATGGATGTTGGCCTAGTTTTGCCTAGATTTAATGTTGTAATGTGGTCAACACATTCACATTAGGTCTTGGATCCTTGTGAATTAATAAGAATGCTTTGATGTCTTGTAAAAGTGTTGTAACCCACTTTTACATTTTTCTAGGACCCTTTTATTATAATTCACCTAAATAACCTCTTTTTATCACTTACCAAACCTTATTTCAAAGTGTTGTAAAGTGTTGTAAAGTGTTGTAACAAACTTTCACACATTTTTAGGCTTGTCATCAATAATTTGACCCTTTCTTAAGTTTAAATGTCCCCTTAATACACTTTTCAACCCTACTTAAGTGTGCTTCAGAGAATAATCTCATTAAACATCATTTAATGCACTTTAATTCCCGACACCCATTAAAATTGCCCTGGTGGGACCAAGTAGCCACTTGGGGAGACTTAGCCCCATTTGGCACAAAAATCAAAATTATTTCAAAATATTGGTGGGATATTATTCTCTTAGCTTTAAGGTCGGCTTATGATGTGGTATTTTCGGAAAATTTTGTATAATCAAGTATAAATATAGGGTTTTCCTCTCATTTTCACCCCCGTTCATTTTTCAAGCAATCCATTCATTCACTCAATCATTCAAACAATTATCAAGCATTCTAGGCATTATCAAGTCTACATTTATTGGAGCTTCTACTTGCATATCTTCATATTTCTACATCAAGGGTTTGGTGAGTTGTAGCTTTGCATGTTGTTCATTCATCATTCTCTTTTCATTTCATTTCATTTTCAAGGGTTTGATTACCAAATCGGGGTTTGACCAAGGCAAACCCCTATTCACGAACCCTTAACCCTTTTCCCCTTATTTGCATGTGTGTTTTGTAGGTCTTGTATGCAGATTTGTCAAAGAGAAAGGTGTTAAAAGGTGTCATAAATTCATCAAATCCTTTAAAAGTCAACAAAGCCCTAAATGAAGCTTGGAGATTTCCTACAAACCGAATTCTACAGATTCAAAATCAGACACATGTCAGGAACCAAAGTGCGGACTGAGAGCTATAGATTGCATCTTTGAAATTCCCAAAAGCCGAAGGTGGACTAAGTCACCATTAGTGGTGAATTAGTGTCGCTGCCAAGCCTGAAAAGTGTTTTTTGCAATTTCAGATATCTTTTTGGCTAAAACCTATTCTTTTAGAATCTTCTTGAAATAGGAGTAAGTCACCCAGCTTGGCGTAAGTGTCCCAGTTGGCTTCAACAACAAATTTTGCAGGATTCCATAGCCTCTTTGCATCACATTCCAATTTCTAGGTGCACCTCTCTAGTCTCATTCATTTTTGTTACAGTTTACTTGCATATTTAGGTCATTTTTCATACAACATTGTGTTTTCAAATAATTTACATTTCATTAGTTTTGTATTAATAATCAACATATTTTATTAGTTTTATGCATTTAGGACATTACATTTAGGCATATTTCAATCATATTGGCATTAGTCTTGAGTGAACCCCCAAGTTTTTGTGGGATACCTTTCTCCTTTTAGGTGAAAAACCCTAGAAGTGTAAGAGAGTCATCCTATACAAAAATTTGCGGTTCATTTTGGTGAACCTGCATTTTGAACGTCCTACTTTTTATTTAGAGTGCATTTACATCCTAGGAATAGCTTGCATTGGCATTGCATTGCATTTTGCATTGTTTAAATTGCATCCCAAGGTTTTAAAATATGCATTAGTAAAAAGCTCATCTAGCTTGAATTTTTGCATTCCATTTCATTAAAAATTCTTAAAATTTTGCATATTCATATATTATATCTACATTTGAAAACCTATAAATCATCAAATTCTATTTAAAAATTTTGAAAATCCCCACAAACATCACTACTTGGACTAATTCACCACCCTGGGTGACTTAGTCCAATTGCACATTCTACACTGTAATTTATGTTGTTTCCAAATCATTTTCTGCATTTCTATTATAGTATTCAGATTTGTCATTTTATTCCATTTCTTGCACTTAGTTTCCCTTCGTTCATTTGCATCATGTATATGTGTTTTAATAAGCTTTGGATGTCATTAAAATCCTTAGTTGACATTTCAAGTTGTGCCTTTGGAACTAATCCTAATGAAATTGAACTTCCACATGCTCCTTCAACTCCTCATGAATGTCCTCCTCGTGATGTTGACATCATTGGAGAAGATGATGACAACATGAATAATTTCCTAAATGAATGCCTTGACAAACTCAAAGCTAATGCATCCTTTTATCCATCCATGAAATAACATAACCTCCCTATGGTACCACCTCCTAATATGTTTGGCTATTTACATCCTGAAACAAACGAAGGACCTAAGTTCCCTCTAATAGGTGAACTTAGTTCTTCTAAACAAACAACTACTCAACCATTCTATGATAACAAAGTAACAAATACTCCAATCAACCTTGAAGAAACATATGGTAAAGGTTTTACCATTTTGAGCAAACAAGGATGTGACACAATAACTGAACATGAGATTCATCAACTCTTAGAGAAAACTCCAAAAGATGATAACACAACAAGGTTAGGATACCAAGATCCCTCTCATGACAACAAGCCTCCTAGAGAATATTGGAGGCTCCATGATGATGGCATGATGATCTTTGATTCCTCTCCCAATCTGAATGTCTTTCCTCAAGAGAAACCTTTACCTGATAACAATGACAGGGATGAGAGGATCACTTTAGGTCCTCCTCCTTCCATTCAACAAAAGGGTGAATCTAGCAAACGCAAGAGGCCTTACAAACTCCAAAAACTCAAGTTTCCTCTTCGTCCACCACCTGAATGTGAAAGGAAATGGCAAATAATTTTAAATAAAGGACTCATACTATTACCGCCTATGAATAGGTTGGTGATTTATCCTAAAGGTGCTAACATTCCACATTGTGCATATCATCATGTTCTTGTACATAGAAGTGATGAATGTCGTCAAATGAAAGAAATACTAAGCAAGTATCATTTCGATGGCTATAATTGCTATCCAATAATTCCATAAGCCAACCTTCAACTGGGTGAAGCCACGATAGTGGTTTACAATTGAAGTGAGGAAGGAAAACTCAAAAAATGAATGCATGGAAAAAAACTTGATTTTAGGGGTTCGTACGAACCTATTGGTTTGACCAAATCAATTAGGGGTTCGATAGAACCTAGGTTCGGTTGAACCCTCTTAATACTCTCCCGCCAAAAAAGCCATCAAAATCCCTTATAGAAGGGGGGTTTGAATGAAACCTAGTTCGACCGAACCCCTAGGGGTTTGTTCGAACCCCCTTTATTCCTCATCCCCCCTGAGATAGAAAAAAAAAACAAAACAAAACAAAACAAAAAAAAACTTGAATTTTGGCACTTCGAGCTTGGTTTGAGGATGAAAATGGATGAATATTCACAAACTCAATTGGAATCAGGTAGTCCTAAGAATGAGCTATCCAATGAATATAATTTTAATATGTTTTGGTTTTATTATGTATTTGATATTTTAGTTTTATTAAACATAGGTTTTTCATCAAAAATGAAGGTCTCTTATTCTGCACATGTGGAAAAATAGCAGATTATCAAAAAAAATTAAAAAATGAGTGCACCAGATATTGAAGTCCTTGATCCAATAGAAAAAAAAATTTGAATTTCAATATATACAAAAAAGTTATGCGTATATACCGCGCTATATCCGAATTGTAATTGGTTTGAATTTGAAACTTGATTAAAGAAAAAATATTAAACAAAAAACTATCTAACCAAGTGGAAGCACTAGATATTGGAGTTACAAATCTAAATTAGAAAGAACTATAATTTTATCCTTCATGGAAAAAAAGTTGTGCATTATACGGTGTGTGTCACTTTTAAAAAATGTTGTTTTTTGAAATAAACTAGTTTTCATGGGAGATGGAAAAAGAAGTGGAATCTGATTCCAAAAAATTTGAAAAAAATATTTTTAGAATCTATAGACAAAATGTGACGAGACTCTAGTTTGCATCATCTTCAAATTCTTCACGGTTTAGCCGCTATAGGTACCGAATGTGAAGATTTAGTTTAAAAAATAATTTCAGTGTCCAGTTTGGCCAAAAATTGTAAACCACTATTGTGGGATCACCCAACTCTTTGTCATCTAATAGTTGTATAATGTTACATTTCCCACTCTTACATGACCTTTCCCATTACCTACCTCAACTCATTCTTGTTTTGCACTAAGTAGGGGCAAGAAGTTGTTAGCCTTGTCCTAGTAATGTATTTGTCGTTGTCCCTTAGCAACATTATTCACCTTCCGCTTATACTGACTGAGACTGGGAGGCAGATGACTTACTTGATGGTTGACTTGAATTTGCCTTACTAGTCTTTTTCTTTTTCTTTTTCTTTTGTGTGTTTGCATGTGTGTAACGTGTTCCCCTGTGATGTTTTGTTTGATGTTCTCTTTCTTTGTGACATTCCTCTATTTGTACCTTCATTCTTCTCTATGTCATACTTTGCTTTCACCTTTTCTTTTGTCTTTTTCTTGTGTTTTTCTTTTGGGAATGACGCAAGGCATTGAGACATTTCATGTCTCTTTCATGTTGACCCAAAAGGCCTTTTTCTTTTTCTTTGCCTTTTCTTTTGTCTTTTTCTTGTGTTTTCCTTTTGGGGATGACACAAGGCATTGAGACATTCCATGTCTCTTTCATGTTGACCCAAAATATTTTTTCATTTTCTTTCACTTTTTCATTTTTAGTTGCTTGTGTTTCCCTTTTGGGGATGACACAAAGCGTCGAGACACCCTATGTCTCTCCATGTTGATCCAAAAGGATCTTTCTTTTTCGTTGTTTTCACTCTCTTTGTGTCATTCTTCTAGTTCTATGTATTTGGGGGATGATGACAGTTCCAAGCTCTTTACAATACATTGCAGCAAAGAACATACTGACCCCAAATCCATAGATCCCTTATGTGTTTGGTGTTTTCATTTTGAGGGCAACCCCTTCCTTTTCTTTTTTTCCTTTCTTTCACATGACTTAGCCTTACTCAGAAACATATGACTTGGCATAGGGCTTTCCAAATTGGATCTCATGTCTTTTTTCTTATTTTCATTTTTCATTTGCTACTTTAAAGTAATTGCTCGCAATACGATGTGTAGCAATTCCTTTAAAGTGGGGGCATACATTGGTATTATCATTTTGCATTTTTCCTTTTCCTTGGTTCTTAGTGCAGCCTTCTTACTTCATACGATGTGTTTGTCACTTTGTGGATGACATTAATTATAGTGTCCTTAATGAGTATGATCTATCTTAGCATATTGCATTCCTCTTAGTGGCTTAATGTGACACACTGTATACCCTAAGTTGTGAATTTTCTATCCTTTGATTGGTCCTCTCTTGGAGACATTAGACACAATGTTCCCTAAGTTAAAGACCTGACATGAACTAAGTAAGACTCCTTTGAACATTAATAACATTTTGTTTCCACAATCCATGATAGTTAGTATGTAGATTTCTGGAAATAACTGTGTGCTAATTTTTGGATCAACGTTTCGGATCATACTCCATGATCCATCATCAGGATGAAAAGCAGATAGAGAGAAGTGAAAAAGAGCAAGAAAACTTGGATATAAATTAAAGGAGAGGGAGAGTTTGGGAAGGTTGAGGGGCACATTGCCCAAGAAGGAAAAAATAAAAATAAAAATTAAATTAAAATAAAGAAAAATAAATAAAAAATATAAGAATAAAATAACACCAAAAGACAAAAGACCAAGAACAATGAAGAAGGATAAAAGAAATCCAAAGATCAAAAAATTATTTAAAAAATAAAAGATATATATATATATATATAGGAAAATAAGAAAGAAAGAACACAACATCATACACATCTAAACACATGAAAATTTGAAAAAGTAAGAAAAACTAGGACAAGAAGAGAGGAAAGAAACGAAAATATGTATGTATGTATAATTTATCATATATATCTACATATATGTATGTATGTAGATATATATATGCCACATTGTACATAAATAAATATTAATGCTAAAATAAGTTAATTAATTAAAAAAGTATACAAATACATATATACATACACGTACATATACCCATGCATATACATACATACATATACATGCACCCATGCATATATATACATACATATACATATACAATCAAAACAATTCCATATACATATATATATATATATCCATATACATATACATAAACATGTACATGTATGTATATATATATATGTATATATATATATATGTATATATATATATATGTATATATATATATATGTATATATATATGAGAGAAAATAAATAAACAAATACCAAAAAAAAGAGGGAAAGATAAAAAATTTAAAATAGTAATAAATGAAAAAAGGGGGGAAAAAACAAGCTATCTAGGAGAGAAAGAAGTAAAAAGGAAACAAGAGCAAAAATAAAAAGGAAGACCATGGGGGAGGGCGAAAACCAAGAAGCTTGAGGCCCCCCAAAAAGGCAAAGGGCACAAAAGAGGTGGAAAATACAAAAGAGGGGAGAGAAGGAGAGAAAGGGAATGCGAGGGGGTAAGAAGAAGGAGAAAGAAGGGACGAGAACAAGGTAAAGTGGGGTTGAACCGAAAGCGTAAGGCCAAAAAGGAGGGGGATCAAGAAGGATTAGGGGAGAGGACGGCGAGGTTGTTTAATAAGGGTTTCCAAGAGAAACTTAGAGCCCATCCCCCATCTCGGTTAAGGTTGGATGGGTGATTGTTGATTTCGATGGCCTCTTTGAGTTTTCTTTTAAAGAAGTTGTCTTCAAAGAACAGGATTTTGGTGTTTTCTAAAGTGATGTGATGCTTTGTCTTAGCAGAGTGTTCAGCTAGAGCTGATTTAGAGATATGATCGTGCCTTAGGTCAACACAATGCTCCTTGATTCTTATGTTGATGGAGCGACCTATTTCCCCAATGTAGGGAATGCCACATGAACACGTCACTTTATAGACATCGGATTTGAGGAAATGATCTAGGGGGTCTTTGGAGGAAGGGATGCAGTTTCTTACAGTGCAAATGGGTTTGAATGTGCAATTGATACCCTTTTTGAGAAGGATCTTGACAATTTTGTTAGAGACACCCTCAACATAGGGGAGGGTGGCTAGGGGAAGGGAAGGAGAGGGAGGGGGGTTGGGCTTGAGGGTGATCCTAGTCTTGGCTTGGCTGATTGCCCTGTTGATTTGCTTTCTTTTGTATCCATTCAGAGAGAAGAAATGGATGAGGTGTGCTAATTCTTGGTCAAGGTGTGCTTAATTACAAATTAAGAAAGCTCTGTAAGCCAAGGTTTTGAGAACCCCTTCTTTTTGGTTGGGGTGATGGTGAGAGGAGGAGTGAAGGTAAAGGTCAGTGTGGGTAGATTTCCTGAAGATGGAACGAGATAAAGAACCATCTGCTTGTTTCATGAGAAGAACGTTAAGGAAAGGAAGTTGGTTGTTGGTTTTAATTTCCTTGGTGAAAGAGATGTGAGGAGATAAGTTGTTTAAGTGGGAATGGAATTCTTCAAGCTTCTCCCTACCATGAGACCAACATATATTGGTGTCATCTACATAATGTTTCCACCACTTAGGTTTGAAGGGAAACGAATGGAGGGCGAAATCTTCAAAGAGCTCCATGTAAAGGTTGGCCACAATGGGAGAAAGAGGGGAGCCCATAGCAACTCCATCCACTTGCTCATAAATGACACCTTGGAAGGAAAAAAAGGTGGATATGAGGCATAACTCAACTAAGGAGGCAATTTCAAAGCTTTCCTTTTGTTTGATAAGCTCAATTGAGTCAAATAAGGGGACTTTGGTGAAGAGGGAAACGAGATCAAAGCTAACAAGAATATCATTTTCATCTAACTTCTTGTCTTTGATGAAGTCCACGAAATGGGCAGAGTTTTTGACGAAGGAACTAGATTTCCCAATGAGAGGAGAGATTAGTTTGGCCAGATGGGAAGCCAATTTGTAGGTAGGGGAGTTGATAGTATCAACTATGGGTCAGAGGGTGGTACCTACTTTATGGATTTTAGGAACCCCATAGATCTGAGGAGTCACCTCTTTGGAGGGGTAGAGCCATTTTTTAGTGGCATCATCAAAGGTCGACACTGAAATGGCAGCTTTAACCTTTTTTACCAATTTGGAGGTGGGATTGGAATCAAGGACTTTGTAGCTACTAGAATTAGATAAGAGGGTGTGCATCTTGGACAAGTAATCCCGCTTGTTCATGATCACAGTAGAATTGTCTTTAACAGCCTTGGGGATGACTAAGTCAGAATTGCTTAAAATACTTTTGAAGGCAAGGAGCTCGGATCTAGGGATATTACGTTTAGGGGGTTTAGAATGCCTAAGGGCAACCACACAATCCTCACGAACAAGTGGGATTATTTGTCCAAGATGCACAAGCAATGCTACTGTGATCATGAACAAGTGGGATTACTTGTCCAAGATGCACACCCTCTTATCTGATTCTAGTAGCTACAAAGTCCTTGATTCCAATCCCACCTCCAAATTGGTAAAAAAGGTTAAAGCTACCATTTCGGGGTCGACCTTTGATGATGCCACTAAAAAATGGCTCTACCCCTCCAAAGAGGCGACTCCTTGGATCTATGGGGTTCCTAAAATCCATAAAGCAGGTACCCCCCTCCGACCCATAGTTGATACTATTAACTCCCCTACCTACAGATTGGCTTCCCATCTAGCCAAACTAATCTCTCCTCTCATTGGGAAATCTAGTTCCTTCATCAAAAACCCTGCCCATTTTGTGGATTTCATCAAAGACAAGAAGTTAGATGAAAATGATATTCTTGTTAGCTTTGATGTCGTTTCCCTCTTCACCAAAGTACCTTTATTTGACTCAATTGAGCTTATCAAACAAAAGGAAAGCTTTGAAATTGCCTCCTTAGTTGAATTATGCCTCAGATCCACCTTTTTTTCCTTCCAAGGTGTCATTTATGAGCAAGTGGATGGAGTTGCTATGGGATCCCCTCTTTCTCCCATTGTGGCCAACCTTTACATGGAGCACTTTGAAGATGTCGCCCTCCATTTGTTTCCCTTCAAACCTAAGTGGTGGAAACATTATGTAGATGACACCAATATATGTTGGTCTCATGGGTGGGAGAAGCTTGAAGAATTCCATTCCCACTTAAACAACTTATCTCCTCACATCTCTTTCACCAAGGAAATTGAAACCTACAACCAACTTCCTTTCCTTGACGTTCTTCTCATCAAACAAGCAGATGGTTCTTTATCTCATTCCATCTTCAAGAAATCTACCCACACTGACCTTTACCTTCACTCCTCCTCTCACCATCACCCTAGCCAAAAAGCAGGGGTTCTCAAAACCTTGGCTAACAAAGCTTTCTTAATTTGTGATCAAGCACACCTTGACCAAGAATTAGCACACCTCATCCATGTCTTCTCTCTGAATGGATACAAAAGAAAGCAGATCAACAGGGAAATCAACCAAGCCAAGACTAGGCTCACCCTCAAGCCCAACCCCCCTCCCTCTCCTTCCCTTCCCCTGGCCACCCTCCCCTATGTTGAGGGTGTCTCTAACAAAATTGCCAAGATCCTTCTCAAAAAGGGTATCAATTGCACATTCAAACCCATTTGCATTGTAAGAAATTGCATCCCTTCCTCCAAAGACCCCCTAGATCATTTCCTGAACTGATGTCTATAAGTATGTGGTTCATGCAGAATTCTCATTGGGGAAATAGGGTCGCCCATCAACACAAGCAAGAATCAAGGATCATTGTGTCACCTAAGGTACTCCATCATATCTCTAACCAGCTCTAGTCAACACTCTACTAAGACAAAGCATCACATCGCTTTTAGAAAACACCAAAACTCGCTCTTTGGCTACATAACTTTAAAAGAAACTCCAAAGAGTCACAAACAACAGAATCACCCATCCAACCTTAACCGAGATGGGGTTGGGCTCTAAGTTCTCTTTGAAACCCTTATTAAACAAAATTTCACCTGCCCCTCTCCTCCCCTAATCCTTCTTGATCCCCCCTCCTTTTGCCTTTCGGGCCGGGTTCAAATTTCCTTTACCTTGTGCTCATTCCTTCTTTCTCCTTCTCTCACTCCCTCAAGATTCTCTCTCCTTCTCTCCCCTTTGTATTTTCCACCCTTTGTGCCCCCTCTTTCCTTTTGGGGGCCCTGCTCTTGGTTTTCACCGGTCTCTCCTTTTACTCTCTTCTCCTAGATAGCTTGTATTTTCCTTTCCATTTATTACCATTTTAAATTTTATCTCTTCTTTGCATTTGTTTATTTTATTTTCTCCTCATATATATATATATATATATATATATACATACATACATGCACATGTTTATATATATATACATACATGTACACGTTTATGCATATGAAATTGTTTGACTTTCTGTATATGTATATGCATGTATATATATGCATGGGTGCATGTATATGTATGCATGCACAGAGCATAAAAATGCTGTATGTATATATGCATTTCTGTGGTTCTTTTTAATTAATTAACTTATTTTAGCATTAATATTTATTTATGTATTAATGTGCATATATATATCTACACACATACATATATGTGTGTATATATATATATATATATATATATATATATGAGATAAATTATACATACATACATATTTTTGTTTCTTTCCTCTCTTCTTGTCCTATTTTTTCTTACTTTTTCAAATTTTCATGTGTTTAGGTGTGTATGATGTTGTGTTCTTTCTTTCTTATTTTGCTATATATATATATTTTATTTTTTAAATAATTTTTTGGTCTTTGGGTTTCTTTTATCCTTCTTCATTGTTCTTGGTCTTTTGTCTTTTAAAAGTATTTTATTCTTATTTTTATTCTTTTTTCTTTATTTTAATTTTTAATTTAATTTTAATTTAATTTATTTTTATTTTTTATTTTTTCCTTCTTGGGCAATGTACCCCTCAACCTTCCCAAACTCTCCCTCTCCTTTAATTTATATCCAAGTATGCTTGCTCTTTTTCACTTCTCTCTATCTACTTTTCATCCTGATGATGGATCATGGAGTATGATCCGAAATGTTGATCCAAAAATTAGCACACAGTTATTTCTAGAAATCTACATACTAATCCTTTGAACATTCTTTGCATGTTGCATTTTGCATTTGTTATATGGCCACCTTGCATAACATATCTTGGATGCCTGTGGTGCCATCGTGTTTGTTCATGAGCTCCACACATACAAAGTTTTGCTTGTCTAGTGAAGCTTGAAAAGCCATTTTTATTTTGTGGTGCCTTATTGAAGTTATCAAGAGGTATAACTTTGGTATGGTTGAGTGGGAAGCCCATTTTGAGGCATGAATTTCCCCATAGCCACCTGCATGTGTGTGAGTGCATACCATCCATGAGTGTATGTTTCACACCTTTTAGGATTTCTCACTCGGTGGACAACCATGAGTTTTGTTGCCTCATAGTGAGTATGCATTTTCTTTTCCAGACAAACAACCTATATCTGATCCACAACGGGATGGAAAAAAAATCAAAACTTGATCCGATTCTCTTTTTTCCTTCTCCTTCTCTCCCTTTCATTCTTTTACATCATTTTCATATGTGTTCCTTTGTACTAATGCTTGGTTTTCCATGAGATCTTGATCCTAGGCACTTGATCACCCCTCTTGATTGTTGTTGTCTCATCTTGCGAACATGAATGCATTTGGATCCCTCTTGATATGTATGTTGAGCTACTTTAGTGTGAGTTTGAAGAAAGTTCATCCTCTCACTAAAGTGGGGGCTAAATGTGTTGCAAAAAAATGTATCTTTGGACATTTTTATGCTCATTTGGGTATTTCTTATGGATGTTGGCCTATTTTTTCTTATATTTAATTTTGTAATGTGGTCGACACATTCACATTAGATCTTGGACCCTTGTGAATTAATAAGAATGCTATGATGTCTTGTAAAATTGTTGTGAAGTGTTGTAACCCACTTTCACACTTTTCTAGGACCTTTTATTATAATCCACCTAAATAACCTCTTTTTATCACTTACCAGGCCTTATTTCAAAGTGTTGTAACAAAATTTCACACTTTTCTAGGCTTGTCATCAATAATTTGACCCTTTCTTATGTTTAAATGACCCTTTAATACACTTTTCGGCTCTACTTAAGTGTGTTTCAGAGAATAATCCCATTAAACATCATTTAATGCACTTTAATTCCTGACACCCATTAAAATTTCCATGGTGCGGACCAAGTTGCCACTTGGGGAGACTTAGTCCCATTTGGCACAAAAATTAAAATTATTTCAAAATACTAGCGGGATATTATTCTCTTAGCCTTAAGGTCGACCTGCGATGTGGTATTTTCAGGAAATTTTGTATAATCAAGTATAAATATAGGGTTTTCCTTTCATTTTCACCCCCATTCATTTTTCAAGCAATCCATTCATTCACTTAATCATTCAAGCAATTATCAAGCATTATAGGCATTATCAAGTCTACATTCATTGGAGCTTCTACTTGCATATCTTCAGATTTCTACATCAAGGGTTTGGTGAGTTGTAGCATTGCATGTTATTCATTCATCATTCTCTTTTAATTTCATTTCATTTTCAAGGGTTTGATTACCAAATCGGGGTTTGACCAAGGCAAACCCCTATTCACTAATCCTTAACCCTTTTTCCCTTCTTTGCATGTGTATTTTGCAGGTCTTGTATGCAAATTTTTCAAAGATAAAGGTGTTAAAAGGTGTCATCAATTCATCAAATTCTTTAAAATTCAACAAATCCCTAAACGAAGCTTAGAGATTGCCTATAGACTGAATTCTACATATTCAAAATCGGACACCTGTCAGGAACCAAAGTGCAAACTGAGAGCTATAGATTGCATCTTTGAAATTCCCAAAAGTAGAAGGTGGACTAAGTCGCCATCAGTGGCGAATTAGTCCCACTGCCAGGCCTGAAAAGTGTTTTTTGTAGTTTCAAATATCCTTTTGGCTAAAACCTATTCTGGTAGAATCTCCCCGAAAAAAGACTAAGTCGAACAACTTGGCGTAAGTGTCCCAGTTGGATTCAACAACAAATTCTATAGGATTCCAAAGCCTCTTTGCATCACATTCCAATTTCTAGGTGCACCTCTTGAGTCTCATTCATTTCTGTTACAATTTACTTGCAGATTTAGGTCATTTTTCATACAACATTGTGTTTTCAAACAATTTACATGTCATTAGTTTTGCATTAATAATCAACATATTTTATTAGTTTTTTGTATTTAGGACATTACATTTAGGCATATTTCAATCATATTAGCATTAATTTTGAGTGAACCCCCAAGCTTTTGTGGGATACCTTTCTCCTTTTAGGTGAAAAATCCTAGAAGTGTAAGAGAGCCATCCTATACAAAAATTTGTTTCAATAGGCCGATAAATTGTATTAAACACTAGCTAAGAGGAAGTTTATAAGCTACAAATAATGAAAGGATCATTATGCCAAATATTGTCACAGCTTGACATGAATAGTTACAAAATTTCTTTGAAGGCATATTTTACTATAAAATATCTAAGAAATATTGGATAAGGGTTGAGTATGATTGTTGCACACTTTACAATAGTCATGGGGAAGCTGATGAAACTAGGAGCTTTCACATGACTGTTGTAGCAATATACAACAGTCATATTCAACCCATCATCAGCAATATGTTGAGAATTATGTGGCTCCCAAATAACTTTTAAAGTTCTAAAGTATAAGCTGTTATTTACTAGCATAAGTGACTGAAGGATAAGTAAATCTATGTCAGTATCATGAAGTTCAATTTAGCATCATGTTGTGGTGGATATGTAATTCATATTTAGTGCTTTGCCTTGAATCTGGACAAAGTTCTATGTTGATTTTGTGGATCTGAACTCATGAGAGATTAGTGCATCTCTTGGTGTTACCTTGTGTTTCTATTAAGACAGTTTGGAATTTGTGTACTAGAAAAGTACCTTCTCTGCATTTATTGTTCTCTCTGGAGATTTATTATCATTGAGGTTCAATGACATAGTGGGAAAATCTGCTAGAAGTGAGTATATACAATGTCCTTCATTGAATAGGGATGACATAGGAATAGTAAGCAAAACTTGATAGCATTTACGGAGGTACTGCTAGCAGGTATAACATCAGTATTAATTGGAAGGCTTGAAGCAAGGCATGGTGGAGTTTGTCATTGCTGTCAAATAGTCCACAGTGTGATATTAATCATGTCATTTTTATTTCCATGAACTAGTATGATCGGCAATCTTGCTCGAGGTTTGGGTAACTATGTAACTCGTGTTATATCAAATATGGTATATTCAATGCAGAAGTTATTAATTTCCAACAATATGTAAAAGATGGGAACAACACTGTAGTATAACCTTAATTTGATGTTGTAGAAATGTCATTGATAAATTATAAGAGCAGTAAACTAATGGCATAATTGATTGTATACAAAAACTAAGTATGAAAATGCAACTAAGGGCTTATGTCCTTAGTGTCTTGGCTAAATGATACCTATATCTATACACTTAAACAATAGGTGTAAAGGTGTTGAGTGTCTACCCGGTTAGACCTAAGGAATCAATACTAAATAATAATGTTTTGGCCCAAGTGATTATCTAGAATAATTAGAGAGAGAATTGTTGAGTTAGAATGAGTCACTCCAAAGGTAAAGAACATATGCCTAGATATTTTTGCTTGGTGCATTAATAGGATGCATAAGTTGCTAATCCATAGCAGCAGATTTCACACTTGTTGGCCACGGATTGCTAGACTCTTTGTGATGGGTCGGGCTCCCTTCGTAGGGTAGCACGGGGAAGTTTATGGCTTCATAGTAGGGCGGAAATCGTCCTAATGATGCTCTCTCTCTCCTTTCCACTTCAAGATAGTGCAGCAATGGTATAGGTTTGATAATGCATGATGATATGATGTTTATTTTGTGTCGTAATCTATTTAGATGAGTAAATGACTCACTCGGATACTTGTGTTTCATCTTCAATAAGATAACTTTGATTTGTTTGAAAGGACATGGCTGCTATAGGTAATTTGGTTGCTTATGTTATCAACCTGCTTTCAAAAGTTAAGGAGAAGGACGAAGGAGGTTTTTCTTACTTGCCATATTTCATATTTGGAATCTAGCCTTTTTTCTGTTATTGATTTAGAGGTATATGATTCTTATCTTAGTTTTCAAACTTTCTGATATCATGCCCTGATACTAGGAATGTGGTAGATGCTATGATAGAATGATCATTTGGTAAACTAGTAGTATATGTACATTATCATGATTACAGTTTTTCATTCTTAAGGATGCAAATGCAGAAGTATTTTGTTTGGACTTTATCATTTATGCATTTTGTGCAATAATAACTATTGATAAGTGAAACAATAGCAAGGTACTAGTTGCTTGTTAGGTCTTGTTGTTACATATGGCATTAGAGCTTTGGGTTCACCACTAGGGCCTAGATTTTACTACATTAAAGTTGCATTTCTTCTAATATTTTGGAAACACCCCTAGAATTATGGAGATACCTAGATGAGTTTGAATCTTGTTGTTCTAGATGGTTCACTATGGGAACCAAATAAGGAGAATATGAGCAATGACTAGAATCTAGTAATCTTGAATGAAATCAATTTGTATGATTATTACTTAACTGTGTATGATGGCAATAACCTATGATGTGAGAATAAATTTAAACTCGTAATGATTGAATGTTGATTGATTGGAATTATACCTAAATAACACATGCTTTGAGATTGATGTATTTCATGATAATGGATTTCTCATAAACTTGATGTAGGTAGGAAACTATTGTGGTCATACTTTGATGCTTTAATGTTAACTTCTATATATGGTAAGTTCACTATATTATGGTTACCATCTGTTTAAACCTTCTGCTAAGAGTGATTTGCACTTACACTATGTGATATGATGCTCAAAATTAACAATATTCAATGCCAAGTAATGGATGTCCTTGGTTGCTTAGTCGTCTGATAGACTGCAAGGAAGAGAGTTTCTAAGTTAGGGTTAGTTGACCCTTCAATTTAAGTTTAATGAACCTGAATTGAATGCAGGTATGGGAAGGTCAAAGTCAGGGGAAAAGAAGGAAAAAATCAAAGGGGCTACTCTGAAGAAAATGGTTAAAGATAACCCATCATTAGAGGTCTGGCCTGAGATACCCGACAATGAGAATTTGGCACACGCCCTTACTCGACTCAAGTTAGAGAGGGGCAGGAAAACTACAGATTAAAAGCATGACGTTAAACCTAAGAAACCTTCGGCAATGCGGGATTGGCCTTTGGGGTGCGAACCTAATGCACCCATTCTAACTAAAGAGGAAAAGGAGTGTCTACATGCACATCCCACCTTTTCTAAGGAAGTTGTAATAGACTCTGATGAGGACCCAAAAGAGTGTGCTTTATCTGATAATGAATAGCCCACCTCATAAGGAGGAAATTTTTGAGAACATGGTCTTTGTAATCCAATATTATTATAAATAAAGTCTTTCTTGTATTCAAAATTATGAGCTTGACTGACTTACTCTTGTTATGAATGCACATGAATAGATTTTCAAGATTGCATGTCATAATAAATTAGGATTATGTGCTTGAAAGGTGTCTTAGATTATCTGAGATAGGTAATATCTTGGGAGAATGTAGTGGTAGGAACTTGTGTAATCAAATGTGTTTTTACACTAATGCCTTCCTAAGTATTTGCATAAATAGCCTAGGGTTGTGTGTATTGACATGTTGGAGCCATTGCTAGTGATGGCATCAAGCAATATGCCAGGGTGCTTGATTGTTGCCATAGCCGGCTTATGTGATTGAGAATTAGGTAATGGGTTGATGCATACAATTGATTTCATTCATTTCCACTTTACTTATCGTTCCTTATGTGAACTTGTAATGTATTATGTGGATTTCCACATTGCATATTTATGATGTATAATTGAGCTAGCCTTGTTGTAAAGTGAAGTATGCATGGGCTTGTCACCATTATATTGTGATGTGCATATTAATTGTCACTATGAATATGTGATATGTATGAATTAGTCACCCTATCTATGCATGATGAATAATGGAGCTACTCATTATGTGTGTATATATGTTGGGCTAGTCACCATGCATATGTGATAAGTCACTCCCTATGGGAATTGGGAAATCATGAAATGATATGACCTTTGTGTATTTGTGTATGTTTGCACACTATTGATTAGTATACTCTAGATGCCTCTATTGATACCATCGTTGAGGTATCTTTACCAAATATTGTGTCATGTACATTAGATGAGGCTATTTGTTAATAAATATTGATGCCCTACTTGTGATGTCCATGATATTTTTCATGGTGATGTTATGGATTTCAAAAAAATAATTACTCTAGACTCTTGACAAGTTCACTTTGCTACACTTGTTAGGGGTTATAATGGTGATTTTATTAACTATGAAATGCTTGGAATGATATCACAATTGATAATGAACTAGAAGGAACTACATGATGGTTATGAACAATAAATATGTTCAAGTATAGGAAAGTATGTATGATAAGATGAACATAATTGGTATTTCTTATAAAATGGGGCATGTGTTTAAAGCGTGCTAAGTGGCTCCCAGGTTATATTGAGGGTGTAAATAAAGAATAAAATGCTTTGGCCAAAGCTTGAATCACTTCATGAGTAAAAGGACATTTGCATAGATATTGTGCTAGGAAGAATGAAATAAGTTGCAAGTGTCAGTTACTTCATGATAGGACAAATTTCACACATGTTGTGATGAGATGGACATATCACTCAAGTCCCATGCTAGTAGGCATGAGTGATGAGATGGACATATTGTCTAGGTCACATGATTGATAAGATAAATAAATTTAATTATTGACTCCATGGGTCACATGCGAGTATTCATGCATGATGAATGAACACATTTATAGTGTCACATATGAGAAGGTATGTTGAATATGAAATTATACTTTTGTGCAAAACTACATGAAATCTAAATGAGATGGTCAGATTCTCATCTTATGATAGATAAATGCTTGATATCCTAAACAATTGAAAATTGAAAGGGGGCATGGGTTGAGATGATACATTGGATATAACAACTCACCATGTTAAAAGAGATAAGAAAAGATGATTGCAAAATTTTAATTTATTTTTTCAATTATGAAGAGTATATCATATTAATGTGTGGCATACTCCTTTTGTTGCAAATTGAGTAATATTATCTGGTTATTATAAGTAAACTCTTTGATTGGGAGTACATGTATTTTCTATGATCAAGTTATGATCTCTCTTAACGATACTTTCAATTGTACGATTTAAAAGTAAGAAAATTGAAATTTTAATGTAAGTTATCTGCATTTGAACATGTTGAATGTTAAAATGATCCACTCCGTGAAATTTTCATGAAATATTTAATCCTTGTGTTAAGCTAACACCAGTGCAAGAGTTAAATTGGTGATTATGCCTAAAGACTATGTTAGGTGCATTGCCGAGCAATTCAAGGGAACTTAATCAAGTTACAAAGGTATGATAAGCTAAGGTACGAATCATGAATTTTATTTTATTTTCTTTCCTTCTTTAATGATGTAAAATAGAGTGATTTTGAGTATTTGACATTGCGATAATCACCTTTGTATTATATAGTCATCGGGACATGACTATCCTTGGGGGGAAAGGATGTCACAACCCTAATTGTGACCCGGCCCTAATTTTGTATAGCTGTTTAGCTGAATATGAAACCAAAGATAAATTTTGGAATAATTGTTTAGTCAATATGAAACCGGTCCTAAATTTTGTATTGTCATATTGATATGGATGTTCAACTGAATGTAAAACCTAACTGTCATAACGGTTGACCCTAAAATCTATTTTGTTGTCTTGTTGTTGTTTTATCTAGATATGAAAATAGTTGTTCAGTTATTTGTTAAAAAACTAATCAGTTTAATGATACATCGTGATGAAGGATTATGGAAGCTATGAATGAGCATATAATTTCATACATAGCTATATGATCAACCCACATAGAGATTCTAATATTGTAGATAAACTTTGTTAAGCTTGACTTTGATTATTTGAAATGGACTAATGTTAAGCTTCCATTATTGGAGTGTCACAACACAACCACGCCATTCTTGCCGAAGAGAGAGAGATTATCATCGGGAAGGGGAGTCTAGCCATCTAGGGCAGATTGTGTAATAGCAACACACACAAGCACTTAACGTTATTCCCAGGTTGCAAATTGCATTAGGAATGGTACATTGGACTATCTTAATTATTTAATTATCAACTCAATAAGAAGTTAAAGTTATTAACTAATAATAAGTTTATATTCATATTTATGTGAGCAAGTATATATATATATATATATATATATATATGGCTCCCAAATAACTTTTAAAGTTCTAAAGTACAAGTTGTTATTTACTAGCATAAGTGATTGAAGAATAAGTAAATCTATGCCAGTATCATGAAGTTCAATCTAGCATCATGTTGTGGTGGATATGTAATTCATATTCAGTACTTTTCCTTGAATCTGGGCAAAGGTCTATGCTAATTTTGTGGATTTGAACTCATGAGAGATTAGTGCATCTCTTGGTGTTACCTTGTGTTTCTATTAAGACAATTTGGAATTTGTGTACTAGAAAAGTACCTTCTCTGTATTTATTGTTCTCTTTGGAGATTTAGTATCATTGAGGTTCAATGACATAGTGGGAAAATCTGCTAGAAGTGAATATACACAATGTCCTTCATTGAATAGGGATGACATAGGAACAGTAAGCAAAACTTGATAGTATCTAAGGAGGTACTGCTAGCAGGTATAACATCAGTATTAATTGGAAGGCTTGAAGCAAGGCATGGTGGAGTTTTTCATTGTTGTCAAATAGTCCATAGTGTGATATTAATCATGCCATTTTTATTTCCATGAACTAGTATGATCAACAATCTTGCTCAAGGTTTGGGTAACTATGTAACTCGTGTTATATCAAATATGGTATATTCAATGCAAAATTTATTAATTTCCAGCATTATGTAAAGATGGGAACAACACCGTAGGATAACCTTAATTTGTTGTTCTAGAAATGTCATTGATAAATTATAAGAGCAGTAAACTAATGGTATAATTTATTGTATACAAAAACTAAGTATGAAAATGCAACTAAGGGCTTATGTCCTTAGTGTCTTTGCTAAATGATACCTATATCTATACACTTAAACAACAGGTGTAAACGTGTTGAGTGTCTACCCGGTTAGACCTAAGGAATCAATACTAAATAATAATGTTTTGGCCAAAATGATTATCTCAAATAATTAGAGAGAGAATTGTTGAGTTAGAATGAGTCACTCCAAAAGTAAAGAACATATGCCTAGATATTTTTTCTTGGGGAATTAATAGGATGCATAAGTTGTTAATTCATAGTAACAAATTTCACACTTGTTGGATACAAATTGCTAGACTCTTCATGATGGGTTAGGCTCCCTTTGTAGGGTAGCACAGGGAAGCTTATGGCTTCATGGCAGGACGAAAAATTGTCTTGATGATGCTCTCTCTCTCTCCTTTCCACTTTAAGATAGTGCAACAATAGTATAGGTTTGATAATGCATGATGATATGATGTTTATTTTGTGTCGTAATCTATTTAGATGAGTACATGACTCACTCAGATACTTATTTTTAATCTTCAATAAGATAAATTTGATTTGATTGAAAGGTCATGGTTGTTATAGGTAATTTGGTTGCTTAGTTTATCAACCCGCTTTCAAAAGTTGAGGAGAAAACAAAGGAGATTTGTCTTACTCTCCTTATTTCATATTTGGAATCTTTTTTTGTTTTGTTTTGTTATTGATTTAGAGGTATATGATTCTTATCTTAGTTTTCAAACTTTCTAATATCGTGCCCTGATACTATGAATGTGGTAGATTCTATGATAGAATGATCATTCGATAAACTAGTAGTATATGTAACTTATCATGATTACAATTTTTCATTCTTAAGGATGCAACTGCAGAAGTATTTTGTTTAGACTTTATCATTTATGCATTTTGTGCAATAATAATTATTGGTAAGTGAAACAATAGCAAGGTACTAGTTTCTTGTTAGGTCTTGTTGTTACAAAGATGGTGTATGTTGAACACAAAGGCACATGACATCCTAAGGAAAGAGAAGAAAAGTGATGTTGTGGCCCACAATACATGAAGGTATGTAATCATGGAAATGTTGTCGCACATGTAAGGGACAACACATAGGCACCAAAACATCATGAAACAAGCAAAGAAGAGAGAAATATGAAAAGGAAACATAAGCACAGATGAAGAAATCAAGAGACAGGGGGATCTAATAATTCAGGTTCAGAACTACTCATAGATATAGATAGATAGATATAATATAATAATATATATGAACTTTCATCAATCCCCTACTATATCAAATCATGAAGAAGGGTACATGAAAGAAAAATAAAAAATAAAAAATAGGTCAACATGGAAGGGAAGCCTAAATGCCCCCAACACTTTGCATCATCCCTAATTGTCAAAAATCAAGGCACAACAAAGAGAATAATGATAGAACACATAGAAGAAGTTTACGACACAAAACACTCCTATATCCAAGGACCTACAAGGGTGACAAGGGTCCTCCAAGAACACATAAAACAAGCACGGGGGAAACATAACACACACACAAATCTAATCTACAAAATAAAGAAGAGGTGCTCTCCTAGTCTTCATCAACCAGGAGGTCGTCATTCTCCCAATCTAGATCATTATAAGGAGAGGGCAGATGAGCCTGCAAGGGCGGGATAGCAAGGGGAGCACCCTCCAACTCTCTTGCGATAGGAGTTAAGGAAGAGGGCCCCTCGAGGTCCTCTTTTCTCAACTAAATGTCATTGATTTTACAAAAGTCGTCGATAAAGTTAGGACGTCGTCCATCGAGTTGAACATGCACTTGATGGGAGTACCATGTGTCAACTAGGCGGGCAAGCAAGAAGCACCTAAGATCCACTACTAACCTCACCGAAAGACTCAAGGGCAATGAAAAACTCAGGGGATGCAGGAGTTGCCTCCGTCACTAGGATGGTGCAAACCAAAATCGAACCCTCTCCTAAAGAGGGTGATCCTTTCTTCTAACCTTCATTCGAAATAGGGTCATCCTCCAACTTGTGCTTCATCATTGGATGCGAGATCCTCATAGAGGAAGCAAAAAGAAAGGAAGAAGAGGATAACATCGTAGATGACACCACCAAAGTATTCGACATATCCATGAGATAAGGAAAATGTGGGACATCTGGAAAGGACATTAGGAGAGGGGGCTTAATTGAGGGAGTGATGAACACTTGCACCATTTTAGGGTGAGTGTCATCTATGTTTGTAGGGGGAGTCGAAAGCAAGATCGAGGTGATAGGAACCAAATCAGGAGGGGTAGAAGAGGAGGGTACAACAAAAGTTGTCAAAACATGAGTTCTTGGTCCCCCTTTCACCTTCTGTAAGATAGCCTGATCAACAACCAAAGCCTTCCTCTAGTGCTTACGCTCACTCGCAATGTGGTTTTATTCAACTTGAGAGATGGAAGTTACAAATTGAGGAGGAGCCATTCATGTTTTGCCATGGAATTTCCATCACAATCATTATTGAAAAGGGAGTGACTCCTAGACAAAAATAGGAGGAAGGGATGCAAGAACAGAGGAAAAAACCAAAGAGAGCAGACTCAAGTGCCTCACCGACGGGCCTCTTCCCATTTTCCACCCTATGGGTAGGAGCAGTAGGAGGTCATAGCAGTTGAGACATAGAGGTGACTCCATGGGGACCCTTCCCCTTATTGTAGACAACAAGCTGAGGCATCATGGGTAATTCGGGAAGTCAAACACTTGAAGCTTGGCCTTCTGCCAAGTGGGAACCATCAGACTCCCCATGTGATGTATGGGAGATGAAGCTAAAGGCATTGCATTAGGGTGAGAGGCGTGAGGATGGAACATCGTAAGAAGAGGAAGGATCTTGAGCATGAGTAGATTTCCCCTTCACCTGGGTGAGGAAGAGGTAACTTTGTTGGTACACTATCATGCAAGCCTTTACTGAAATAGCATAGGGGGAAGGAGGATAGGTCACTTTTGGTGATATTCCCCCATTCTTGTATTTTATGTAAGTGTGATACAATAGGTTCGTCCTTGGAGGAAGTGGACCAATAGGACTGTGCCAAGTGGAATTCTAATTAATAGGCCCCATACAACACCAAGGGTTAATAGCCAGCATATCATGGTATAATGTGCATTGAGCCCTCATGAGAGAATTCCCAAACATTTATGGATCACCTCAAAGGGATTATACACCATGGGAAACTTTTTGTTATGGATGCTCTAGCTTCACTCTAAACAAGTCAAACTCTGGGGCATGATATTGAAAAACGGAATTCATAGTCCTAGGCACTACTAGGACCTGAGAGGGTGATGGAACCGATGGAGGATCTAAAATCCCATCATGTACACATATTATGCTCTTAGATTTATCATACTCCATCCTTATGTAGAAAGTTTATTAGTATAATTCTCTATAATAACATTAACTCGTAATGTAGGATCAAGAAGAACGCCAATCATGGTATTCCCCGCTGGATATGAGCATGAGTGTATAGAGGAGATGGTTTTATATAATTTGCATTCATGGGTAGGTTTTGTGATGTAAAGGTTATAGCAGGTGATCTAGTCATAGGCTACACACAAGGAATGGGAAGATGCATGAAAGAGGCCATCAATATGTACTTCAAAAAGGGTTTTCTTAGGACACCCCAAAGGTTCAATAATTAGACAGTGACCTATTCTAGAATTCACTTCACGATGTTTAGGGACTCTTCTAACTATGCCACTAGGGGTGGTAGGTTGGGTTGCAAGGCTATGCGTCCTCCAATGCACACACCTAGATCATGAGAGAAGAATCCAACACCACAAAACAAAACCAAAATAATTTACATCGGGTTCACCAAAATGTAGAGGAGGGGGACCAACTACTAAGGACCCCAGGTCATGAGAGGGTCTAAAACAATAGGCTGCCTTGATCTACCTCAAGCTGACATAATTTTTCAGGAGAGTTAAAAATTTTGAAGGCTGAAATGAAGAGCAACCAAGTTGTTGTTGTCCTTTTACAAGCTTGAATGTTTCAAGAAGTCAAGTCAGCAAGTTTCTAGAGTTCGGACTGTGACTTAGACAACTCACTACTAGGGAACTACAGTGCGGGACATGGATGATAGTGTGACGTGTTGGCATCTCAATGGGGCCATCGAGTCTGTATGGACATAAATCATAAAGTACAATAAAAAACTAAGGAAAAATTACTTACAACCTAATGGATATGGTTTGATATAATACCATAAACAAAAAGTAATAGAATGATAGAATAGCAAGAAGAATGCTTTAACTTAATCTAATCTACAAATTGACAAAGAAGGGTGAGGAAAGTGCACCTTCCCACCCATGAGTTGATATCTTCAAGATCTTCACCTCATGGAGAACCTACGCATAGAAGAAGAGAAAATGTTGGGGCTATGTTTAGAGGAATACCTCAGCCAGTCCCCTGCTTTAGTTTTTCCACCTCCACAAACAACCAAATAGCAACAATTGGAGAAATATGATAAAGAAGCTATAGAATGGAAATACCAAGAAATATGTTGAATAAAAATATGCTACGATATTAGAACGATAATGCAAAGTAATTTAAGGAAAATGGAGTGATATCACATTCAACCATGTGCACTCAAGGAAAATGGGAGAAGGAGCGAGCTCACAAGCTTTTGAAGACCAACGTTGTCGCAACAAAGACGAGAGTGAGACAACAAAATACCAACTTGCAACTTCACTAGAGGTGGTAGAACTTGAAAATGTTATGAGAAGAGTGTAGAAGACGAAAATGAAGCAAGAGAGATCCCTAAAGAAATCAAGAAAGAGTGAAATAATGGAAGAGATAGCCATTTTAAGGTGAAAAATGGAGGAAAAGGAATTGTTCAAAGTCGGTCAAGGGAGAAGAGACGTTACGCTTCATGTCCAATGGAGAAATGTAACGACTCTACAAATTTTAGAGGTGAGAATCCTATCTAGATGGAAGTGTGCTACACAAACGTCCATGCGTTGCATTAGCATCCCTAACATAATATCCCCCATCGACACATAAAACAACTGCCAAGTGGGTGGAAAATGGATGAAGAGCGTGGAATTGCATTATCAGAATTAATTCTCTAAGGTAGGAGGTATGTAAATGTGGAATTTGAAAGGGGTGCAAATTCATGCCATTATATATATATATATCATTTAATTACCGACATATATATTACATATATATTGAAATGAAGGAAAATAGGTTAGGTGTTCACCAAATATGGAATTGATGAATAGTGAGGGACCTATCTTCCTACTTTCATTAAGAAATGAGATCCCCACAAAGAATTGACTAACAACCCTTAGGTGAATCAAGTCAATGTGAGAATCTTTAGATTTCCTTATGACTGAAGGATAGGGGTTGGGGTCAAGGTCAAACAACACTTTGGGGAGAAAAACTAAAACTAGAAATTCAACACCAAAATGCAATCTAACACTTGAAACAACAATATTAGCAAAACCAAAAAATCAAATGCAAATTTGAGAAGGGAAAAGATGTGTTTACTAGTCACCAAAAGTGACTTTCTGACGGCTGATTAGGACTCATTCACCCATGGGCGAATGGGTCTTTCGTTAGGTTTTTTCTGCAACTTTTGGGATCCTCTTATATAGATATGTAGATTTTGATTTGACTAGGTTTTAGTGTCAGAAAGTTAGAAATCAGATATGTAGGTTAGAATCAGTGATTTGACAATAACTTTGACAACTTTTGCAACTTCGACAACTTTTCCAATCTTTCTCTTCAAAAGGTCTTCAAGTCTTCTTCAACCTAAATTTGCAATCACATACACAAGAGATAAATTATCTATTTTTGGTGAATGGGGGTTTGCCTTGGTCAAACCCCGTTTTGGTAATCAAACCTTGAAATCAAATTATAATGAAATGAAAGAGGGAATGAAGAATGAACCAAGCTATGTTACCACTCAACAAAACCTTGAATGAAACCTTAATAATGGAGATTTTAGGAATGCAACAACTTGCATGAAATGGCTTCAATGGATGTGGATCTTGATGCTTGAATAGTGCTTTGAATGCTTGAACTTGATCTTGAAACCCACATCACAATGTTAGCTCTAAAAACATACATGATGCAAGAAGACTTTGACATGATGAATAGATCTTGATTGTTGTAATAAATCTTTGATAAATTTTCTCTTGAATGCCCTTGATCATAAACTTTAGCTCTTGTGAAGTCACATAAAATTTCTCATAAAAATTCTTAGGTGAAACTTAGAAAATGGCCTTGTATTTATAGGTATGTATCCTTAATTTCTTAAAATTTAAATATTACAAGCCGACATTGAAATATGGATAATTTTAGAGATGTTAAAATATAGCCAAAAATATAATTTAAATTTAGGTTCAAAGGTCTAGGGAGGATCCATTCACCCATGGGGAAAATGGGTCCCAGGTCCCTATTCCTGAAACATACATGTGTTATGTGTTGGCATTAATTATTGTTGGGTTT